>CM060090.1:4564378-4772199 GCA_030522485.1 Stenchaetothrips biformis | reverse complement strand
CGCGCGCCGAGAGTTTGCTGCACTAACATGGACTGACGCCCGCGTCGCTCGCCGCCCTGGCCTCGGGCCTGAACCTGGAGTCCCCGGCGCCCTCCGGCGGGCACACCCCATCCCTGGGCTTCCAGAGGTGCTCGATGTCGACGTCAGGAGCACACTCCATGCGCCGCGGCCGCGTGGGGGGCGACCATTCCGCCGGGTGGTCTGACGGACAGGTCCTCGTCGCACAGCTTCTGGCATCAGCTCGGCGGCCTCGCTCGCGAAGTGACATATCCACGGCCACGGACCGCGGCACCGTCACTGGTGGCTGAGTCCATCGGGCACCACCTGCCGGGCGGGGATGCTCGGACTGCTGCTGGACCTGCGCGCACGGCAGCAGGCAAGCCGCCGGCCAGACGCATGTGTCGCTGTAGGCGGAGTACCCGCGGCTGCACCCAGGCCGTGCATGTTACCTGCGCGCCCAGGTAGTATGATGGGGCTGTCCTCGTCGTCGGCTAGGTCCCGCAACGACGGTGACCACGGGGGGTTGGCATCCTTGACCGCCACGCTGGTGGCGGACAAATGTCAAGCACGTAAATACAAAATTTTTCAAAAAAATAACGATTTAAATAGACCAGATTTACTGAAAAAAAAGCTAAGTTGAAATGATTTAGATCTTATTAAATGCGGCTGTAGTGAATGAAAGATACTGAAAGTCCTGCAATCCGGGACGATGCTTACGCGCCTGCGAGTAGGCCCCCCTCGTACCCGTGGAGAGCCGGATGGGCTGCCTACCCGCAGGCGGCCGGCGTCCCCTACGAACATGCCGTGGTGGCTGAGACTGCAGGAGGAGACTGGCCGGGTACTGGCGGAGCACAAAGCTGAGCGAGTGAGGCCTGGTGCGGCTGCTGCGGCGGTCCAGCACGCTGGCCAGGGGTAGCGGGCGAGCTGCGGCTGTGCGCGGAGCCGGTACTTTCCTGCTGGGCCAGCTCCAGCACGCTGGGGCCACCCTCCCCGCCCTCGGCGCAACAGCACCGTCCTGCGAGAGGGTATCAGGTAATCAGTGTTGCTGGCGTGTGAATAAAGCAGTCACGAAGAAGACGAACGACCATTTAAAGCTTCCGTCCGGCCTTGCGACAACCAGATACATCGAGCCCAAACACGACAAAGGTGTGGTAAAGTCCGGGGGAGGGGCCCATTGAGCCATGATACCTGCGCAGGCGGCTGGCTAAAACTCTAGACGTCGTTTTTGAGCTCCAGAAGTCCAGAGTCGCTAAATGGGACTCCAACAGAAACATGTGACCCCACCAATGGATTCCTCGTTCGGAGAGCGATCCATTGGTGGGGTTACAAGTTCGCTTCGAGCCCTCGCTTAGCAGTCCTTGGATCTCAAAACGCGACAAGAGTTTTGGCCGCCTGCGCCGGTCTTACAGGCCCATAGTGGGGGGAGGGGTACTTGCGGGAACCCGCCGACGCGAAAAAACGAGAAGGGCAGGCGGCACCTATCGAGTATCTTGACCCCGCCAAACGCCGTGTCTGCGACTCCGCTTGGGCCGCTTCTTTATACGGGAGTTAGGATGTAATTAAGGAAAGTGCGAGGTCGCGCAAGGCGGCATGCATAATCCCAACACAGGCATGCGTTTCCATTCATACGTTGACGACTGTCGACGAAGCCGCTCTCCCCCCCCCCCCACCGCCCACCCCCCCCCAACGTGCAGGGTCGGTGAGGCCCTCCCGGTTTGGCTGCGTTCACGGGCAAGCCCGTCGGCGCCGCCAGCAGCATGGCTGACACCACCTCCATGACGGAGAATGAAAGCACATGAAAGTGTCACCAGGTCGATCCAATCACGGGGAGACATTGTTTCGCTGGACACCTGCGTCCTCGGGGCGATAGGTGGGTCCGTCAGGCAGGACGACGACGCGTTGCGCGCCAGCCCGGTGCACTTGACCCACGGCAATCTCATTCTCGCGGCCGCGTTGCCGAGCGGGACAGTGCGCCGGCCCGTCGTACGTCGCCGTCCCTCGTGCAGACGCCCAGTGAGCCATAATACGGGTAAAGGCGATGAGAATGACGGACGCGTCCTGCCAGCACACTGACTCACCTTGTATCCGCGGCTGGCGTGCTGAGGTGCTGCGCCGAGTTTGCCGCGCAGGTCTGTGTGGCCGGTGTCGGCGCCACTGTCCAGGACGATCCTGACGGTTGGCGGCCGGCCCGGTTGCGGCGCGCCGCCACGTGCAGCGGGGACCTCGGCCGTACAGCGTGCTGCGCCGCGCCACGGCCCTGTCCTGCCAGCAGCCGCACCACGTTCCCTGGCCGAGCTCAATGCCCCTCCTTCTCAAGGAGCTCGACCATCGGCGTGTCGCCGCGCGCGATCTGCATTGACGCCGTTTCCGCCCTGGCCTCACAGCAGTAACTGGAAGCAGAGCGCACCGTCAGGGAAGCCCCTGAGAACCACGTATGAGCGACACAGCCCACAATTAGAAAGGCGGGCGGGCTAGTTTAATCATCGAGGCAGCGATGGTTGACCCCGGCCTTGGTCCAGCGCTGGCCCCTGTTCCTGCGGCCGCCGGTCGTCACCGCAACGTCACAGAACACAACACTAGCACACGCCCCAGGTCAGGTCAGACCGTCAGAGACACCAGCAAATCGAACGCTTCTCCTCGCGGACCGACTTCCAGGCCCCCGTTAAACAGCAAGCGGGCAGCGGGGCCCGGCCCCGGCCCGGCATGCGCTAAGACCGTGGTCCAGCGAGTCCCTCTTCCCTCCCTAGCGAGTTGGGAGCTTTTTCGTATGTCGGATTTTTACAATTCCGGGCTTTGTGAGTGAGCAGCGCGATGACCTGCGCGTCGCGGGCGCGCCAGCAGACTGATATTTTTGGAAACAACCCACAAGCTCTAATTTTAATTTATGTTTTTCCCAAAATTTTTGTTAATTTTTTTAAATTATTTTTTTTAAATTTGGAGAAAATTCGGGGGAAGCAAATTCTGTAAATTAAAGAATAACTTTTCTAAAGAAAAAGAAAAAAATGTTTTAGTGCAGGCTTTACTCATGTCGGGCGCAGGGCCAGGCAAGTGGTTAGGGCACCAACATTGTGCATGCGCCGCGTCACGAGCAAGGCTGCAAAGGGTGGCCGCCCGTGCCCGGGACACAGGTCCCGCCATTGTCCACCTCCGCCCAGACCCAAGCTCGCGTGCCCTGCAAAAAAGTGACGCGGAATTATGGCCCTCGTCTCCGCAGACTTTGCGAACTCGCGTTGAACATTATCGCTTACTCGCCCCGTTTTTTAATGTGACACGCGCGGGTACGGCTGCCTCGCGGAAGGCGGCCCCACAGTTGGGCCAGCAAGGACCTGTCGCAGGCGGCCAAAACTCTGGACGCATTTTTGAGCTTCAGAGTCCGCTAAACAGAACCTCCGAAACGAACTGTAGTGACCCAACCGATAGGTATTGCCTCCGTTCGGGTGAGCAATCCCAATGGTGGGGTCACGGCGGTTTCCGTTTGGAGTCCCCATTTAGCGCTGAGGACTCTGGATCTAAAAACCTGTCCGGCGATTTTGACCGCCTCCTCCGGTCTTCTGGCCCCACTGTGCGGAACAGCAATTTCACTTTCAGATAACGGTTGCGCCCAATCTGTGAGCGTCACCCCTCACGGCGGCCCGTGGCCGTGTTCTCGTCGTCGGGGTGCAGTAGCCCTCTGCCTTCCGTCCCTCCTTTCATTTTTTTCACGCTTTGAACCCCAACCGCTGTCAAACTTTCGATTTCGCGCGCGGCCTTCGCCTCCGACGTGCAACACGAAAAGGCCTTGACCTGTCGCTGCGCTGGCCCGCGCACACGGAACGTGGACGATGCACAAGTATCTGGCCAGAAGACTGGCCAAGAAGACACCCAACAACTACTCAACATGAAAACTTTGAGGTCCCGATAGAGCCCGCCTAGACATCCACCAGGAACGACGCACCTGGTTAGGGCTCGGCGCTTGGCGCAGCCCCCTGCTGGCCATGGTGGTGCAGAGCGGTGCGGCGGCCCGGTGGTCCTGCGCGTTGACGCCGTGCGGCTGGGCGCGCCATGCTGTCAGCATCCTGCATGCGCCGATCAGCAGGTTGCTGGCTCGTCCGGGTCGGCGGCCACCATGCTTGGCCAGGGCGTGCAGGGGCCGTCTGGCCGGCGCAGCTTCTCCCCGCACGCCGGGGTCCACGCGCGCCGCCGCCAGCAGCACCTCCCAGCATCTGCCAGCAGCATAGCCAGCCGGGGGCTGCGGCGCGCCGCCCGCGACAAACGTGATGCCACAAGCGTGAGGCGTAGGGAACTGGCCCGTTGACAGCGGCGCGCGTCCACGTTTGCAGCCCGCCGCGCAACAGCGAACCTGGAACTAGAGGCGGAGGGGTGGGGTCACAGTCGGGTGGAGCGCCTGCTGGGTGCGGGGTAGGCAACCCGCGCGCTGTGGCGGGCCGGCCTACCCTGGACTTGGCAGGGAGGCGTCCCGCGCGCATTCGCCCGGCCGCCTCCCGCGCCTCGACAGGAGTTGCGGACGTGACCTGGGGGCAAACGAGGCGCACTACGCCCACAGGGACGGCAACCGGCATCCTCCGTCGCGCCTCGCCACCCTCGCCAGTCGCCTCGACAGCCGCCTTGCCGTCAGCACAAAAATTGCATTTTCTCGCGACTGTCCGCTGTCTCGGCGTGCAAGCTGCTGGACTCTCGCTGGAGGAGGCGTCCCGTTCGGCCTCGTCGTCTTTAGCCATCGGTCACTGCTGACTTGCGGCATGCATCGTGTCATCGCCGGGTCACTGTCTGGTCACTGTCGGGTCACTGCTGACCCGCGGCAGCGTGGCCACGAGAAACAGTAAATCCCATCCACGACTACCCCGGCCGCGATGGCCATAGCATCGCTCTTCATTTCGCCTTTGGGTTTGGCTCGTTACGGCCACTTCGATTAAAGATGCACTCGGCTTGCCCACGGCGCGGCCGTGGCATTGCCTCGCTGCCTCGCGGTCGTCGTAGATAACGCCGTCGTTGAGGCGCGCCGGATTCCGTTGTGCTGCGTCTCTCTCGCACTCGTATGTTCCGCCCCGTTGGGGCGTGAGAGAGACAGAGCGACGAGAGCACTGTTTGTAAATCAAACTGCCGCCCTCCTGGCGGGGCCTGCGGCGCGCGGCCTTCCGATATGCGGCCCTCCCGGCGTCGACGTCGTGCTCCACTCGTCTAAACATAGCCTGCCCTGCGCTGCGCCACGCCGCCTTCCTGGTGCTGGTCAGCATCAAGTGGAGGCCGTGATTCGCAACGCTCACGGCGGCACGGCGAAGCAGGTCGGAAAGCAGGGCGTAAAGCAGGGCGGCCCCGGCGTCGTCCGTACGCGCGTTCGCCAACCTCCCTCCGACGTGCCGACGTGCCGACGCCAACAGCATATCGAGCGCTTTCGGGGCGGAAGAAAAGCAAACACGGCCGGGTGTGGATGGGCGGGCCGGGCCCGGCCGCCCCACAGTGGGCCAGAAGACCGGCGCAGGCGGCAAAAACTCTAGACACGATTTGAGCTCCACAGTCGCTAAATGGGACTCAAACCGAACGCGAGACCCGTGGGATTGCTTTCCGAACGAGGAATCCATTGGTGGGGTCACACGTTCGGTTCCAGTACTGTTTCCGCGTCGCTGGAGCTCCGAACCCGTCTGGAATTTCGACTCCTCCACAGGTCTTCAGGCCCACTGTGCGGCCGTCCGCTGGACACCGCATGCCTCACAGTGAGTCTGTCTGTGTGTGTGTGGTGGTGGTGAATATCTGGCCGCGGACAGCAAACAGACGGGGCCCCCAATCTGGGCCAGGCGGGGTGGAGACGCGCGCGGGCCGTTTAGGAACTGCTCGCAATGGTCCATAACTCGTTGAAGTAGCCGCGCCACTGCCGCCTGGGCTCGCGCTGCGCGACAATGAGTGGCCGCGGTGTCCGGGCCGTCGAGGATGCCGCCGACGGGGCGATGTAGCTCGCCGCCGGACTTCCTCCCGACGACGTCCACGACCGCGTCGGGACTAACGAGGACAAATCCTCCGAGCGGCCTCAGTGCAGGGGCACGGCCGCCGCCGTGCTCGGACACGGAGCCCGCGGGGATGAAAAAAGCTAGGCGTTCGTGTCGGCCATAGCGGCGCGGTCAAACGCGCTCTCGGCCCGCGGAGCGCCGGGCCCCCACGTCACAATGACAGCTTTTTGGCGCGGTCGACTCCTCACAGTCCCTCTGTCTCTCTCGCACTCATATAGCGGTCCGTATGGGCGCGAGAGAGACGGACTGACTGTGCGGCATCACGGAATCAGTCCTGCACGCGCGGCACGCCGGACTTTGGACCGACTTTGACTGTTTCGTGCTCCGGCCCCCGAATCGCGCCAATGTGGACGGAGTGCGCAGTGCGCCGGCCGGGCCCCAAGGCCGCGCGGCGGCCGCGCCGACACACACACAATCCCCCACACGCACGCACGCACAGACGCGGGCTGCATGCGAGTCCAGCGGCTCCCATATAAATAGCGAACTTTAATTGTATGCTTCTCGGCACCGCGCAACAGTGCAACGCCGGCCGGGCAGCGCCAGCCAGACGCCAGGAGGCCCCTGCAGGGGTTGAGGCGGCCCGCCACAACACCGCCGGTGTTCAGCAAGGAGCGGCGCACAGTGGGCCAGAAACCGTTTTGAGCTCCAGAGTAGCTATACAGGAAGTCGAACCGAAGGTGTGTCCCCACCAATGGATGGCTCTTCGAACGAGGAATCCATTGGTGGGGTCACTCGTTCGGTTCAAGTCCCATTTAGCGACTCTGGCCCACTGAGCGGCGGGGACGTCCGCCGCCCCGGAGTCAGTGCACTGTCCCGCAACGGGACGCTCCGAAGAAAGTCTGGGCGGCAGTCTGGATTGTTGCACTCGTGATGATGATGCCCGCTCTCCGCCGCTCTCTAAGGATGCATATCTAATCGCTTCGTACAGTACTGCACAGTGTGCAGTGCGCCGTTTGCTAGTTTGCGCGTCGTAGGTAAGCAAAAAAGGAGTCCAAGACTCCGAGACGGCAACGGGAGGAACAGCTCGAGTAGTTTCCGCAAGATGAGCTGATTTCAGAAATATTGGAGAAATACAAGAGGATTTGGTTTACGCCAATGTTACAATTGACAGGGGGTTTGTAACTTAAAAAAACGGCTCGCGGATGCCGGCGGGGGGTTCGTAACTTTAAAAAAAAAGGGCCTTGCGGGCGTTTTGTTGTCTCATCATTAAATCCGTGTGGAACTTGTTGGGGTTTGTGAGGAGGTTTCCGCGCGCACTCCACTGCAGATGAAGTCTGCGGCATTTTAGCGGAGACGGGGGGAAAGGCCGGGCCGGACGTTGGCACCGGCAGCCTCCCTTCTCCGTGGAATGTCGGCAACGGGATGGTGCGGGACGGCGCGTCGCGTCTTGCCGACCGACAACAACGCGGCGCTAACAATGTGCGCCCACGCCGCGCGCCCGCCCTCCCCGCTCTGGGCAAACAGAGGAGGCGCGCGGAGACGAGGCAGATGCAAATATTGACGGACGCATCATGCGCAATGTGCACGAGCACGGCGACGACGAACCCGCAATCTCGCCTCGCGGATTAGGGATAGTGTAGGCGCACTCGGGGCAGCGCGCTTTGGCGCTCAAAGTGAACAAGCCAAAGCATTAAACATGGGACTCAAACAAGCGAAAAGGAAGACTCCTCGCGAACGGATTGCAGACGAGGCACTCACCTGACGATGCCCAGGTGCCCCTGCGTCACGGCCTGCATGAGGGGCGTGTCGCCGGAGCCCGCGTAGTCCGGCTCGTCCGGGTCCGCGCCCGCGGCCAGCAGCCGGTCCACGGCGGCCTGGTCCTGGCGGAACACGGCGCAGTGCAGGGTGGTGGTGGGCGGCGCCTCCGGGGACGCCTCTCCTGCGGCTGACGGCGGCGGCGGCGTCATCGCGCTCGCGACGTCGGGGCGCGGCGTCGTCGCCGGGCACCACCACAGCAGGTCCTCGCCACACACAGAGCCGTCGTCGCGAGCGTCGTCGGCGTCCTGGAGCACGACGTCAGCGTCCTGGAGCACGGCGTTGTCGTCCTGGAGCACGGCGTCGTCGTCCTCTGCGTCTTCCTCCTGCTCCCGCCAATGGCGACGACCGAGAACCAGCGCCATGGGCAACACGGCAACATCTGCGTGCACGGCGTGGTGGTGGCGCGGCGCGGGGAGGGCCGCGGAGGGGGCGGGCCTGGCGGCCTGGCGGGCCTGGCGGGCAGGGCAGCGAGGTGCGCTCAGCCCTGCCCGCGGCGTTAGCGGCAGGGGAGGGGAGGGTGCGAGATGGACGTCTGCCCCGGAGTCGCGGCGGCACGTCGCGCCACGCGCGCTGGTCGCCGACCGGTGCGGCCCGTGCAAGCTGTCTCTGTGCGGGAGGGAGATCACTGCACCGCCGCGCCGCCGCGCCGCCGCTCCAGACGCCGCTCCAGATGGAACTGAGGCAAGGACTCAGGCGGGCCGTGCCGGGGCTGCCGGTACTGAATGGAGAAGGCGTTGGTGGCGACTTGACTGCGCCCGTCAGATTGCCCCTACCAGCTTCAAGCAGCAAGTGAAGGCAAGCACTGCTGGGGCCCTTCCCCCTCCCCCTCCTTCCTGCCAGACAACCCTTTGCAACACGGAGCGCGAGGCGTAGGGCCGCCGCGGCCCCTCCTCCTCCTCCCAGAAACCACATGTGCGCGGGCAGGGACTCTGTCAGCCAACGACAGTGCAGATACACTGTCATGAGACACGAGCACTCCGTCGCCGAGGACGTGGAGCGGTTTTGGAGAGCTCCGCCTTGAGCCCCGCGCAGTGGACCCGCAGCCTCCAGACGCGGCCTTGCAGCATGTCCAGCTTCCCGGCGTCGCGCGGCGCGGGGCACTTCAGTCTCGACGGCGACGTCGCGGCGCCGTGGCGCCCCGGCGATGATGCGGTGAACGCGACGACGCCGCTGCCGGTGGCGTGGTGGACCCGTCCCGAAATAAAAGACAACTTCCTCGGCGGCCGTTGGTTGTTGGTCGCATTGGAGTTTGAGCGCCGCACGCCGCAGTGTCTGGGGCTCGCCGCCGTGACCGTGGAGGCGCTTCAAGTAGGGTTCACTTTCCCATGGTGAAGGCCGAGGCCGTAGCGACACCGAGTGAGGCGGGCCGGGACATCGAGCAGCCCGATAGCAGCAAATCAGCGCCGCCAGGTGCATCGCGAAACAACTAGCTGGCGTTTTCGGCAAAGAGGGGAGGGTGCCCAGCCCCGCCGCGCTCGGCCACCTGTTCTCCGCTTTGAGGTGTCGCCGTCGTGTCCCGTGGTTCGTGTTCCGGGTCAGCATTTGAAACGGGACCCGCCCCTGCTTGGGACGGGAGGGGAATGTGTCACCACCTGAGTCAGTTCCATTTCGATTTCGGCGCCATTTTCCAGCATTCCCAACATTTTCGATTCGCCAGGCATCGTCGCTGCGCCGCTGCGGCCAGCGCGCGCTCGGCTCGGCTAGGTATTTCTCTTTTCGCCGATCGGGGTTTCGGGTTAAGTTTCCGAGAAAGCCTCGCTGTCCGGAACATGTCGCCGGCCAAACGGTGGCGGCCAGCGCGGCCACCACACGCTGCAGGCCTGTCGCACTCACGGGACGCTCCGTAAGGGCGCGAGAGAGACAGAGCGACGCACCGCTGTCGGCGAGGTGTCGAGTCCCACGAAGTGTCGCGGTTTACGCGTCCGATCGGCGAGTCGCACGTTGTTGCCTCGCAGTGAAGGAGACGGTGCTTCGCCTTGGTGCGCGGCCACGTGCCGCCGCCGGGGCGGGACTGGATGGGACTTCCCTGGGGCCACACACGGCGAGGAGGGACCACGCGGTGCGCCACGCGCAAGGCCCGGCCGAGAGTCAATAACCGGCGCAGCGTGCGCAGCGTGCCACGGGGCGCCGCGTTGCGTTTCGGCGAGGCGGTGCGGCGGGCTGAGCGCGCGGCTTAGAGGGTCAGTCGCCTCGCACTCGCACCTCAAACCCCGGACTAGTGAAGGGATTCGCCTTGCGCCACTGCGCCGGAAATGCTGCCTCTGCTCGTGGCGCTGCTCTGTGCTGGCGTTTCGCAGCGGGGCGTTCATGAACCCCATCAGGTAGACGGTGCTGCTCGACGCCAATGCCGCGGCGGCGCCTGCCTGCCTGCCCACGGACGACGCCGACCGCACCGCGACGCGGCACCGATACTGCTACACTGGCATGGCCATGGCAGCCCGTCGAATGGGCGCTGAATCGCGTTCCTCTCGCTCGCGGGCTGCAGGCTGTGCGCGGCTGCTTCGCGGAACCGCGCCGCTTAGAGGGGCGCTCTCTGTCTATTATGACAACCACGCCCGGAAACGGACATCCGCGGGGACCATTTGAATGACCTCAGCAGAAACAACGCACAGTGGGCCAGAAGACCGGAGCAGGCGGCCAAAATTCTAGACGCATTTTGAGCTCCAGAGTCGCTAAATGGGATTTGAATCGAACGTGTGACCTCCACCAACAGATTCCTCAATTGGAGAGCAATCCATAGTTGGGGTAACACGCTCGATTCGAGTCCCATTTAGCGACTTTGGGGCTCTAAACGTGTCTAGTTTTGGCCGCCTGGGCCGGTCTTCTGGCCTGTGCGGGCACGCATCCGAAGTGAATCTGCCTGGGTTTCGTATCTGCTCGGACGCTGGGACGCGGACAGCGACCGACGGCGTGCTCTATCGGCTGCGGACCACGCGGATGGGGACGCGGCCGCGACGCCACCCGCGAAGCCGTCCCTCGGACGCCGCCCACCGTGCTCTCGTCCTCGTCCCCACTCTCAGCATTAATTATCCCAGCCTCGCGGCCCACGGCTTACGAGGTGCTCGTCAGTTCCTCCAAGACGAGGGGCAGCTTTATCTTATCGGCCCGGCCGGCCGGCCAGGCGACGGCGGCATGGCGGCCCGCGGTGCACCGCCGCCGTGCCTGGCCGTGCCGCCATCGAGTGCCTCTCGCGCCACGTCACCGTGATACTGCAGTCCGAGGTGCGGATAGCGCCACGCCGCCACCACAACAGTCGTGGTGCTTCCCTGGCCGGCTGGCCTAGAAGAGGCTGGCCGGAGCTCGGTCCCCTACAGGGAAAGTAAGTGCTGAACCCCATTTTTTTCTTCTTTTGTTAAACTTTTTTTTTGCCAGTTCTTACAAATTAGCCTGAGCCCTTACATGCCATTAATTTCACATTTATTGGGTACAGATTGGAATTCTGTTGGTAGCTTGATTTTTATTTTAAGGTGTAACAATTGGCCAACTCTGATAATTTATCATTAATGTGCTGAAACTGACCTTTAAAATTCTTTCCTTACAGGATTTTGTCAAGATAGTGTGCAGTATTGTCTAACAGAATGTTGTATACCAGGAAAATCCAGCAGAATTATTCTATAAACAATTTTATTGATCAAAAGTCATTGAAGACAGTAGAAAGTGTTTTCTAAAGGGATCAATAACAACATAATTAATTAATAAAGAGAGTTCTAGTGTCATAATCAGTAACATTACGTCTAATTGGGAGACAGCCAAACGTCAACTGGGAGAGAAATTTCTACACTTCTACAGTAGGATGACAAAATCTGAGCTCCAAAAGTACACATCAAGTTAAATGATAAAAGGATAACAAATTGATAACAAAGTCATAACAGGAAATACACAATTTATTTTAACATTGCACATGTTGAATGAAGTAAATGATTTATGCAAGTCTCACATTTCATTAATTCAAGAAAACAAAAAAAAGTTAAAATGGGCTTCAAGAAATGTATCTTTTAAACCACATGTATGCCACGCTTCACCTTAAAATAAAAAAGAAAAAAAAGAAAAAGAAACAATAAAGGTTGCAAAGTAGGTCTTAGTGAACCAGGTACGTACGTCAACATATAAATCTTCAAAGCCTTTGTCCCTTAATAATGCATTCTACTATATACAAGTCAACTTTAACACATATTGCAAAAAGGGAAGAATATTACATATAACTCTGTGTTTACTTAGACAAGCAAATGTGGAATGTCTTCTTTTGGTTTGGATGAGCAAATAATAGAACAATTGCAAGTACCTATGGGACTCAAAATATTTCTTCTGAGAGGAAGCAATAAGAAATGCAGTACTGTATGGAAAATGTTTGGAGTAATCTCCAAGCAGGTACAATAGAAATTCACACACAATGTTATCTTGGTTCTTTGAAAGCTAGCAGTTCTAACACCACAGACAAAATCTGCCTCACTACAACAGCACTGTTCACAACCAACCATCCTCAGTAATACAAATTCACAAGTACACAAATATGAAAGAACATATATTACTATCACAGCTCCTTAATTAAGGAGCAATATCAAAGGCAGGAAAAGTTGGTCAAAAGTATTAGCAGCAAACAGAATGGTCAAGTTGACATGTTTGCGGTATTCTTAAAACTGATAGATCAGGCCTGTAAGTAGCAGACCCTTCATTTATTAGGGCTAGAATTGGGTTTTTTGTTCGTTAGGCAGTTAAGAATCGATAAACGATGGTGGCCAGGATACCCAGCGTGACAGGGATCAGCCACGATTTCCATGAGCTGCAAAAACAAAAATATTTCAGTGTCAGCTCAACATTTGCAAAAAAGAAAACTGAAGATTTGTTACAAAAATTTACCTGGTGTCGTCTGTGTTGTTGTCTGCGCTCCAGTCCTTGGCAACAGGCTCCTTGATCTTCTTCCTTTCCGACTGCAAAAAAAAGTTTAAAAATATGACAACCATGTCAAAATAACAACACACGTACATGTAGTTAAAGAAGAAAACATTTTTAAAAAATCAAAGGATTCCAAAATAATTTAAAAATAATAGTATAAGATAAAATTTTTTGAACTTCTGAAAATAAGGTTAGGTCTTCACTTACCTCAACAAGTTCACCAATTTTGTACTTGGCCATGAGCTCTCGTGCGTCCGAGGAGTGACCAACATCTTCAAAAGGCTCAGTGGCATCCTTGCCAGCTTGTTCCAAAAGGACCTCCTCACCACCAGGATGCTAAAACATTAAAAAAAAAAAAAAAAGTCATATCCATCAGATCAATCTTTTTAAAATTAAGGAGCAATATTCTCCAGACCAGCATTGTTAGATGTCCTTACAAAAATAATGACCAAAAAAGAACAGAAAAATAAAATTTCTAACTTAAAAAGGCGAATTAGAGAAACATCATGGCAACATTAGGGACAGTTTCATTTTGAGTTTGAGTTGAAAATAGTATCTCTAAATTCAAAATTGTAATGCAACAAGTGTTTTATATTAATTCAGGTGTCCCCAAACATATATAATGTGTGTCAAATCTTGACTGAGACAGAACAATCATGTAAATTTGATTAGAATTAAGCAATACACTGGAGTGATTCCTGTAAAACTTTTCTAAGGGGTTGGTCATGTTAAAGTGCTGTACGACAATGATCGTATCGCATACACAACTGGAATTGACTAGTTTACAAAAATATCAACATTTTTTTAACACAAGCTCTAATAGAAATAAGAATTGGCAGGGCAGAAACGGATGAAATTATTGCATTTCAAACTGCAATAAATTCCACAGCTGAAGTATACTGAGGAAAAATGGTGACCCATCCCATCGTTATCCTGCCTAGGCTACGGGGCTGTGGTCGACGTTTAGCACCACAGCTCCGGCATCGCGGGTACTTGAGTCCTTGCCGGGGGAATATTCCGGAGGTCAAGGCCCATGTATTGCCAAGTACTCGGCCGGCTTGGCCCTCGGCGGCGAAGGGAGCAGGCCTATCGGGGCCGCAAGAAGTGCCTACGTCAGCGCCGAGCCATCATCTCACGGAGAGGTTGAGGTTACGTCGGCCGCTCCCATGTCCACGCAAGAAGCCGTGCTCGCTGACCCGTCGCGGCGGCGCGGCAGGACAAAGACCAAAGGGAACTCACTTCGTTCAAGAACTCGGTCACATCGTACACGCCGTTGTGGAGCAGGATCCAGGTCTGCTTGTTGTCGTTGTGCTGGGCCACCTCGGCCGTGGTGTACAACTTGGTTGCCATGATGATGGTGGTGCTTGGACACGAACGCGATCAGACCGTCACTAGACGCACGCAGAGAGGCCGACACACACGCACACACACACACACACGGGCGCGACGTGGAAGTGTTAGGGACGGACGGGTGGCCTGCGCTGCGGAGTCGCACTCCTGTTCCTGTGGACGGTACAGCCGAGCCGACACTGCTGCTGTGCTGCTGGCTAAACTTGGCAAGTCATGTCATAAGCGAGAGCGGAGAGCGAGAGCGAGACAGAGAATGATGGTGGGGAGAGTCGAGCAGTGGGAGTGGGAGGCTCCTCGAGGAGTGACAGGGAGGGCCAGGGACGCAAGGGTGACGGGGAGAGGATGTCACTGGGGCAAAGGACTTTAATTAAGGACTCGCAGGGGGCGGGCGGGGCGGGCACGAAGCACCCCCCCCCCCTTTTCCCGGCCGCCCTAAAGGTAGGCAACAGGCAGTGCATGCAGCACAGTCCGCGGGCTATCAGCTGGATGGCTTGCTCAATGACTCGCCGGCCCGACGGAGGCAGCGCCGAGTGGCTGCGACCGAGCAGACTCGTTTTGCCGCCATGACGACGGGTTTTCCGAGCTTCCAGAACGTTCACAGCGCGGGCCAACGCACGAGAGCACGAGCTGGCCGACGGGTCGCCCCATTCTCAAAATACCCACGTTTCCCTTGTTCGTGGCGCCAGAAAAGAATAATACGTACTCCTCCTTCCTTGACGACGCCGATCCGGAACCTCTTCATGAGCATCTCGGCCTCGTCGGAGTGGCCCACCTCATCGAAGCAGGCCGAGGCGTCCTTCCCCGCGACGCGGAGGTGCGCCTCCTGGCCGCCGGGGTGCTGCAACAGGACGACGGTGTAGGAGTCCTGCTGCAGGACCAGGATCCCAGGGCGCTGCCTGGCGGTGCAGCGCAGCGGAAAGGTCGCCATTCCTCGAAGGTTGGCGTCGGCCAGAACCCCGAGCAGGCCCTGCCCGACGCGGCCCTTTCGAGATGCCGACCCCGCGCGTAGCGCCACCATCCGGCGGCTGGGGTGCGCAGAGACACCCCCCCGCGCTCACCTCGTAGATGAACTCCGTCACATTGTACACGTATTTGTGGATGATGAACCAGATGTCGCCCATGCGGTTGTGCCGCGCCACCTCGGCGCGCGTGTATTCGTTCATGCTGCTGACGTCGTGGACGCGGTGCCGGCGGCGGGGCGACGGGGTCGGCGTCGGGGTCGGCCGGGGGTTCCAAAGGTGGCGGCGTTTCGAAAGGCGGCGAGGACGCGGTTCAGGAAGGCGGCACTGTGCACGCCGCCGGGCCAAAGACGAAACGCGCCGCTACTGGCAGCACCGGCGGCCGGCCCGCTCCGCTTCGTTTGTTATGCGCCTGCTGCAGGTGGCCGTGGCCGTCCCGCCGGCCGGCCGCCCTGTACGGGGTCGTCGTGCGAGGCGTGCGAGGCGTGCGAGGCGTGCGGTGACGTGAACCCTTGCACGGGAGGCGTGCTGAAAAGGCGGGCATGGCGTCACCGTCCCTCTCATTAAAAGTCAATGCTGAGCAACAGAGACGGCAGACACGGCCAGGGGGTTTCCGAAACTGTTTCGGTGTTTCCGGGGCAGCCAAGCAAGAACTCTCCACCGTGTGGTATTGCCCTAGGAGCAAACCACCATGCGCCACCGTGGTGCGGTCTGCGGTTCGCACCGGCCCCGGCCGATTTCAGAATCAACTCAAGCAACGGTGCAGCATTTAAAAAAATTAAATAATTAAAAAAAAAAAAATTAGACAAAGAGAAATGGTTTGTTGGTCCTCCTTCCTTTTCCACTTGAATGACATTCCACCATTTGTCTAGCCTGCGTCTGTGGTCTGGTTCATTTCCATTCATCCATTTTCAGCATTATTTCATTCATGAGGTTCCTCAACAGCTTCAATAAAACAAAACTGAATAAATTTGTTGATAGTACTAAGTTTATTTTTTAAAAAATAGTTTTGCTTCTTTTATGACCAAAGATAGCTAATTAATTGGCTAATTAAATATGGTATCAGACATTTCTTGCAGTCTATCGCCAACTTGAAAATGAGCTGCCCCTGCAAAGCAATTGGAAAGTTAATAAAAAGAATACATGTAACACACTGCATAGCGTAATCTTGAAAAGCAGAAAGGGAACTTACCCGAAGGAGGAACCAGAGTTACTAAATGGAGAGGGCTGCTGAGCACTTCCTCCAAACAGACTGGTTGCTTGGGGACTTTGTGCTCCACCTTGAGCCAAGTTTCCAAAGGTGGGTCCTGAGTCTTGCGTTGCTAAAGCTTCAAATGTTGAGTTTGTTTGGTTGGGGGATGATGACCCAAATGCTGGAAAATTGAAAAGACAAAGACAATGAGTAAACATAGAAAGTGGAAACGCCATGAAGTTAAATATTTGCGTCTATCTACCTGGGGCTGGTGTGGGGCTACCAAAGGCTCTAGTGGGACTTCCAAAGGCAGGGGCACCTCCAAAGGCAGGGGCGCTTCCAAACGCTGGAGCAGAACCAAACGCCGGTGCAGAGCCAAAGGCACTGGGAGAAGTAGTCTGGAAGCCTCCAAAGCCACCACCTAATGAAAAACAGATTTTAAGTTAAATTTTAGGGTAAATGAAAAATTTTACACGACTTGTTAACTACATACTCGATCTGTTCTGGAAGGAGGATGCCGTACCAAAACCAGTTTGCTCTATGGTGCCACCCATGCCACCAGAGAAAGACCCAGCGGATGGGGATGCAGGAGATTGCCCAAATACACTGCCTCCAGTGGCTCCTGTCGGGAATCCAAACAGTTAACATTCCCTTGCCAGCACATGCTAAACAAATATTAATCATTTTTAAAAAAGTCTCACCTGCTTGTTGGAATAGGTTTCCACCTGCAGGAGATGCCGCGCCACCTCCGAATATGCTGCTGCTGCTGGAGGAGCCGCCCCCGAAGACGGAGCCGGACTGCGGGGAGCCAAACCCAGAGCTGGGAGAGAGAGAGAGAGAGAGAGAGGTGGTGTTGATACATTACATTCTATCACAGATCTATCAATTCCTATTACGTATGCTGCAAGGTGCCCCACCTTTGGCCAAACAGAGAGCCCCCAGACTGGCCGAAGGAGGGCTTGGCGCCGAAGGCCGAGGTGGTCGTGCCCGTCGCGCTCTGCCCGAACAGGGGCTGCGACGGCGTGGTGGCGGTGGCGAAGCCCGAACTGGAAACGGCCGCGCTTCCACCGCCAAAGATGCCCCCTCCCGAGGACGCCGTCGAGGCGGTGGGGCTGCAGATGGCCTGGCCAAAGAAGGACGCCTGCGTCGTGGCCGTGGCCGCCTGTCCGAACAGCGAGCCGCCGCTGCCGCTGCCGAAGGCAGACGGAGCCACCGACGCCGTGGACGCCGGCAAGGCGAAGCTGAAGGGCTTGGGGGCGGCGGGCGTGGTGGCCGTGGTGGTGGCCGTGTCGGCGGCCGTGGTGGAGATGGACGGCAGCGCGAACGAGAAGCCAGAGCCGGTTGCACCGCCGCCGCCGAAGATGGAGCCCGCGCTGCTGGCTGCCGTCGTGCCGCCGAACAGCGACGAGCTGCTGGCGGTGCTGGCCACCGCGGCGGCTCCGAAGATGGACCCCGTGGAGCTCGCGGTGGGCGCCGTGCTCGCTGCCACGCCTGCGAAGAGGGACCCCGCGGGGCTGGAGGAGGCGGACACAGCAGCCCCGACCTGGGATGAGGCGGCTGCAGCAGCCACGACCTGGGAGGCGGCAGCGATGGCGGCGGCCGGGGCGGCGGCACTGCTGGCCGGAGTGGACGTCACTGGTGCCCCGAAGAGGGCCTGCCCGAAAGCGGGGGTCGTGGCGGCGGGCTGGCCGAAAAGTGACGCCGCGGTGCTGGGGGTCGCGGGCGCCGCGAACAAGGACGCGGCCGTCGGAGCCGCGCTGGTCACCGCCGTGGAGCTGGCCGGCTGAGCGAGGGTCGCAGTCGACGGGGTGCTCGTTGGCGCCGCTGTGCTGGTGGACGCACTCGTTGGGGTGGCCGCCGTGCCTGCAGCAGCAGAGGATTGCGGCGCCAGGGAGCCGAAGCCGAAGGCAGACGAGGTTAGCGCGGAGGAAGTAGCTGAGGTGGCGGCAGTGGATCCGAACAGAGGCGCAGCGCCGGCAGGCGTGCTGGCGGGCGACGCGAGGCCGCCGAAGAGGGAGGTCGTCTTGGCCTGGAAGGTGGCACCCGCGCCACCGAAGATAGCAGCAGCAGGTTTGTTGGTGGCCGTCGGCGTCCCTCCCAGTCCCATGCCCCCGAAGAAGGACGTGGTGGAGTCAGCGGCAGCGGACGACGCACTGCTCGGGGGCGCAGAGACCGGGGCCGCCGCCGAGGACGCCGACGAGACCGGTGCGCTGACTGGCGTGATGGTGAGGGAGCCCCCGAAGAAGCTCGTCGCGGTAGTGCTGGGGGGGCAGCAGGCCCGGCTTGGAGGCGCTGGCAGACGGCAAGCCCGCCACCACAATGACGGGGCTAGAGGTAGACGTCGACACTGGAGTCGTGGGGACCGACGCCGGGCCGTCGCTGGCCTTAGGGGCGGCAGGGGCGGCACCTGGCTTGGTCGCAGAGCCGAATGGAAATGCGGTGGACTGGGCGGCCGGCTTGGCGTCGAAACCAAAGGCTTTAGGGGTAGACGTTGCGGGGCCGGCTTTGTTCACCAAGTCGCTCAGAGCAGACAGGGAGTCAGTGCCCTTGACCGGAGTAGAGAATGAGATGGGCTTGGGAGTTGCGGATCCAGCTGTGATGGACGGAGCGGGAGCGGCAAAAGGTGTCGCCGGACTTCCACTAATCGCTGTTTGTCCAAATGCAGCAACCGGTGCAGCGGGTTTGCTCACAGCACTCACTTCAGTCTTGGCAAGGTTTAGGCCGCCTTCCTTTGAAGAGGGGACATTGGAAGGTACGGCAAACTTGAAAGTGGAAGACATCAACCCGCCGGTTGAGACTGTTGAAACTGCTGGAGGTTGATCAGAAATAGTCGCGCTCGGCTTCCCGCTTGTGCCAACTGTTGTTGTAGGTTTTGATGTTTCCACACTAGCTGCCCTGTTCTGACCAGAAGTCAGAGGCGTTGAAGAAATGAAACTTGTAGGTGCAGAAAATGACGGAGTCTTTGGACTTTCAGCGAACAAGGATGTCCCAGAGGAAGCAAAAGGAGCTGCTGGCTTCGAAGTAGTTTTGCTAGCGGATGATACTAGGGTTGGTGGAATGGAGGCTACAGAGGGGGACGTCGGTTGAGTAGGGGTAGAACTCGTAGGAACAACGCCTGAAGACACTTTGTCAGCTTTGGATATTGGTTTTCTTGGAGACAATGACACCACAGATGATGAGAAACTAACACTTGGTCTGTTCCTGAAAACAAAGGCCAAAAGTTACACATAAATATTGAAAATAGACAAAACAAAAAGATGCACATGGCTAAAATTAGCTGATACCCACCCAGCAGATCCCATATCTGATGGCGTGCGGTCCACTTTGATACGGGCCATAGGGATCTGAAGAAGAATTTCACGTAATTTATCCTCCTTTTTGCTGCTGAGCAGTTTTTGGGAGGAGAAGGTTGCAGGTAATTTCTTTGTATTTAGGTTGAGTGCCCTGGCTGCTAGAGACTCCAGATCAGAATCATCAGATTTCAATTGGGACTCCAATAGATTATCCGCCAAACTTGAGAGATCAATATCACTAAGACAGACAATTGAACATTTCACATAGATTTTAGGCATGTTTTTGAAATATTCAGTTACCACAACTACAGGAGACTTACGATTTACTGTCATTCAATTGAAAGCTTCTTGAACTAGCATGTCTTGCGAGGGCAGAGTCATTAATCAAAGGGATTCTGTTGGAATTTCGAAGTTTGCGAGCTGCAATTCTTTGAGTCACATCGTCCATAGTTATTTTTAATCTATTCAATGTACCATTCTGTTTCACCATTGTCTGATAAACTTCATCCATTGTAGGCACAAACATTCGCTTTCTAAACAACAACGGAAAAAAGAATTCAATAATTACATCATTATTTAAAATGGCAGGTAAAAACTTATATCTTTGTGATAAAAACCTTGGTGTTGTGGATTCCTGGTGCTGACCCCATTCAAAACTAAGTGATTTATTTATGTTGCCTAGTTGAATTTCGATATAATCAAATTTCTGCTGAATGTTGAACAACGTCCTTGCACTCACAGGATCCAATTCTTGAGCTTTAACCAGCTGCATATAACTGTAAAAAAAATTAAAAAAATTTATGTGTTATGTTTGAAAACAACAATTGTAAAGGCAAAAGGTTAGAAAAAAAATTGAGATATTGACCTTGGTTTATTAAATTGCTGCAAGCGAGACTTGGCATCCTCTGCCCACAATGTAGCTTCAGATCCTACTGCTTTTACTTCATTAACATCATGCCTCAAATCTTCAACACTTTTTGACAACTCCACAATAACACTCTCTAGCTCTTGTGACATTTTGATGATTTGTTTCTTTTCCTCATCAGAACCAATAGGAGGCAGTTCTTCAGTAACTAATTTTTTTAACTTGCTCAAATCATTATCAAATACTCTTATTTCTTTACGGATGAGTTCAGCGTACACAGCAGGGTCAATTGTTTCTGTCTTATCCTCAGCCACAACTACTGCAATCAAAAAAATAGTAAGCCAACTTTCTTTGGAAGATTGCATCACAGAGAACCACATTTTTCTGCACACCTTTAGTAGGTTCAGGCTCTCTGGGACGGGATGCATTAGAGGTAGCTTTCACGTTCTGAACAGGAGGCACAGGAACTACAATTGAAGGGCGCTGGGTCGCCTCAGGCAAGGCAGATCGTTGGGTAGACACTGCCGGGGAAGAGTAAGATGGTGGTGGAGTGGATGGTTGAGATGATTGAAAAGATGCAGTAGTAAAAGCACCCAGTTGTGCCTTTGGAGATGACACACCTGCCAAGAGTTCATTTAGTAAAATTGTGGCAAAAATGGGTAAATAATTGAACTTTTACTTTACCTGTGGCGATACTGGCAGGTGCTTGGGAAAAGCTAAAAGCAGTAGAAGCTGCTGAAGTGGCTGAGCTAGACAATGCAAATGGAGATGAAGCCTGACCAGACCCCAAACCAAGTCCCCCCATGCCCAGGCCAAAGCCAGTGGGTTTTGAGCCCTGCGACAATCTGAAAGCAAAAGTAAAAATTTAGGAAGAAAAGACAAGAACCACCTGACCATAGTTAAAAAATATTTTTAATCATTAATACTGAAAACTCAATGTCACATACTGGTTGTTCATGGATGACAATTGCTGGAGAGGACTTGAAGAAACCTTATTTTTTACATACACAGAAAAAGAAATTAGTAAAAACATAAATGCATGACTGGGAAATAAGAAAGAAAATTGAACAACCAGGGTACTAACTGGCACTTGCTGTGTAGCCTGAGACGCTTGTACAGGGGCCGGATGAAATAAGCCAGATGAAAGCTGAGGAGTTTGGGAAGGCTGAGAGACTTGGGGCTGAAAAAGTTGGGTCTGCTGTAAGCTAGGCTGTGATGCAGAGGGTGGAGGTGGCTGGGACACTGGAGCATGCACAGCCTGCTGGGGTGGCTGGGATGGCGGTCCAAAAACAAACTGGTCCAGACCACTCAAGTCTGAGAGCAGTTGAGGAGGCTCACAGATACAAGGACCTTGTGGCAAAATATTGATTACATGGAATATGCATAGGACTCCATCATTTGATAAAATGTGAAGCATTGGCATAGGATGTAGGGTTTGGTTTTCGCCTGGAAAAAACATAAAATAATCAGTGTTTTAGAACTGATAAAGTTTAAAAAAAGCTCCATACAGACACATTTAAATGTTCTCTCCTTAACAAATTCTTACCCCATGGCAGTTGATAGGTAGAACTGGTGTCTAGGGCCAATCCAACAGGGTAAGTCTCCTGTTTAGAGGGAGTCAAAGGCAACTCAGCTCTGGCTGCATCTTCCTGCGTCCACTGAAGCCAAGACAAACCATCTGGTGCTAACGCCAAAACACCCACTTCCATACTATTGGCTGATGCCACAACCATTAAATTCCACTTAGGTTGGAAGACCATATAAAATTGTGGTGATCTCAATTCACCAGCACTATAACAAATATCTTCATAGTTCACATATGATATTCCTGCCTTTGGGACATTGACTATCATAATGCCTACACAAAGAAAGGGAAAAAAATGAATGAAAAGTAGGTTGATTGGAGTGGTACAAAAAGGATAGAAAAACTTACATGGTCTTTCTGATGGGTTTGCAGTATCAGCATAAACAGCAGCAAATTGATAATTTGAAATCCACAGCAAATTGACAAGGGCTGAGGATGGCTTATCAGGTGGAGGAGGATAGCTCTTCACAATTTTTAAGTCTGGCTTGTACTGTGAAATATTCCCTTTGTTGTCTCCAATGACCAACTGCTTTCCTTTGGGGCTCCAGCACAAACATCTGATCAAATTTACAGATCAAGAATGACAAGCCCTCATAATTATTTGAAATAGAATAAATCACCCTGTGACTGATGAATAATACTAACGTGCAATGCATAGCTGGAGGCAATGTGCTGATGACAATGGTGCCATCTTTCATCTCATAAACTCCCACACCACCATCTGAGGTACAAGCAGCAAGAAATTTAGGGAGTCCAGGATTAAACTGAAAGTCCAGAACTTTGCTTCCTGGTGAAGTTGCCAGACGGATGTTGAAGGAAACTGCAACATTCTGCAGACATATTTTGTTAGAAATCTGTACCAGAACTATAATAATTAATGTTTAACACCTTACCAAAAATATATTTTCAGTTTTGCAAAGCCATATTTACTCACTCGACTGCAAAATGTTGGCACATCATAAACAGCAGCACATGGGCAACCATCTTTTATAAAGGCAACTGCCAACTGCGTCTGGTCACAACTAATGCTCAAATGCGAAGGTGCACAGCCAAGGGGGATTTCACGGTGAGGATATTCCAATGTTTCCCCTCTGGGAGCCTGAATTTCAGCTATTTTGCTTGACAGCAATACTGAGAAAGTAGCAAAATAAAAAAATAATAAAGGATAATATTAAGTCATGAAATGCAACTGATCTGTTCAATACTTCACCTTGAAAACCATTAGATGTTCCAACAAAAATAAGCCCATACAGGGGAGCCGCAGCAACTAAGTTCGTAGAACTTGTGAATTGGCCAGGTTGGCCCGAAAAGACACGAAGGCGGCATAATGTCTTGAATTGAAGACCCTGGAAAAATAGTTTTGAGAAGAAATGAAATCGGGATCACACACTAACACAATACTCGTTCATTCTAACCCCTTACATGGAAAATGTAAGTAAGGGGTAAAGAACGAGTAAAAATTAAAAGTCACAAAAGGTAACATTTTTTAAGACCAATTGAGGTTAGGAATGCAGGAGGGAAAGTAAGATGAAGTAAGTATTCATTTCCCAGTAAATGGTCTTCTTGCATATCAAAGACAAAATTTGGACAGGGTTAATACGAGCGTGGTTAAGTCACAGATTAGTCGATAAGAACAGCTTTTAGAAGTTAATTAGTAAAAATGTGGAGTTTGGGCCTCTGACCGGTGTCAATTCATACCTGACACTCCTCTGGATTTGGAGCTTGGACAGACATGATGGATGTGATCGAAGAATAAAATTTCTATTCCCGCATGGGATGCAGATCGGCGAAACGATCACAAACAATTAAAATGGACAGCAGACATGAAAGAGAAGCAAGCAGCCCACTGCATCGAGCCCGTATCAAAACACTGCGCGTGCCGGCGGTCGATTCGTTGCCAACTTCGAAATGAAAAACTATCACCCAACGCAAAACAGGAGAGAACAAAATGCTTATCCGATGGGTCCACAATAAAATAGAACGAATTATTGCATTTCGGCGTCGAAAACAACGCGATTTACTTGACCGACGGAAAAGACGGAACGACTGTGTTATTGGCAGGGAAAGTCGCTGCCAATAAAGAGCGCGCCAACCATTTGAACGACGTCGGAAAACCGAACCAATCTGCAATGCGGAGGGGCAGAGCCTCGTTTGACACGGGGAAGCGGACCTACGCGGAGTGGGCAGGCAGGGACACAGATTCATTGAAATGCAAGTGAAAACGACATCCCCAAACGTGACAGCTGTGAGGGCGCGAGAGTACTTCCCCATTATGCCCAGCCGCACAGATTGCATGCAGAGTGCGAGCGGGACAGCTCCATTCGAGCACTGTCCTGAATCTAGTCTGCCGGTGAGCAATGCCATGAGGTGTGCCGAACTGAAATGGAAGCGGGCCGCTATCTTATCAGGCCGCGGAGGGGCGGGGCGGCGCGGGGTGCTGGCGAGCCTGCTAGAATGACAGGTACGCGGATCAGTCGCGGGCGAAGGGTTTGTGTTGTATCGACTGCTCGCTCGCGTCGTCCATCCTCGTCTGACCGGCGCCGAGTCGCACTGGGTG
This sequence comes from Stenchaetothrips biformis, assembly GCA_030522485.1. NCBI lineage: Eukaryota > Metazoa > Arthropoda > Insecta > Thysanoptera > Thripidae > Stenchaetothrips > Stenchaetothrips biformis. The sequence continues at coordinate 4,747,745 of CM060090.1, read as the reverse complement.
CACTGGGCACAACACCTGCCACTTGAACTAGCCAGCCGATCCGTTTGGGAGCGACGCCGACAGGTTGGTGCCCTTCTCTGAGTCGAGCTGTCGGGTGAATTGGACCTTTCGGGGCGTCGACAATTCGCCTCGCGTCATGGTCCGACCAGCCCCTGGACGTGCATGGCAGGCCGACACGGAGTGCGCTCTGCTTGCAGGGCCGCGGTTCAGCGTTGGGTCGGCGGCCGGGCTGCACATGCCGTCCGGCAGATGAAGGCGCGCCCCTCGGCCCTGCCGCGGTGAGTCACCATTGCACCACCTCATGGCGCCTCGTCGGGGCCCCTGGCGGCCCATCCTGGTGGTCCTGGCCGTGGTCCTCGAGGCCCGCCTCGGGGCCGCAGCGAACCTGACGACGCTTGCCGCGACGTCCACCCCGACGACGCCTGCTGCGGCGTCCGCCGCGGGTGAGGCCCGCGCCAAGCTGCAGCTGGTGCCGTCGGCGCTGACGCCGTCGATGTCGCCCCTCGGCCGGGTTGCGCCACCAGCCGACCTGCAGCAGCGCCTGCAGCGCCTGCAGGAGCGGAACAGACTGTGCGCGCGGTGCGACTGCTTCGCGCTGCGCAGAATCAACAGCAGCGCCGCGGCGGTGAGGGTGCAGCTCGACGAGAACCTGGACGACGTGGTGGTGACCACCGGCCACCCGCGGCCCGCGACGCTCCCGCGCCCCACCGCCACAGTGCCGCCGACGAGCCAGGTCCTGGTCATCAACTGCACGGAGCGCCTGCTCGCCGAGGAGCTGCCCCGGTGGTCGTGGCCGGCGCGCCTGTCCGCGGGGGAGGAGGTGGCCGCCGAGACGTGGACCGAGTTCCGCGGCGGCGACCTGAGCGGCGTCAGTCGACTGCCGCACCTGCCGTTCCGCCTGACGCGCCTGTCCCTGGCCGACAACCGCCTGCGCAGCGTCGCGCCGCGCGCCTTCGCCAACCTGGAGGCGCTCCGGGACCTGGACCTCAGCCACAACGTCATCGCCGGTACGCGCATGGTCGCACAGTGGGCCAGAAGACAGGCGCAGGCAGCCAAAACTGTAGACGCGTTTTGAGCTACAGGGCGGCCTACTGTGGGTCGTGACTCAAAGTTCAAAACAACAACCCGAGAAGCAAATCCTGTTCCTGTTCCGTAGACGTGAAATCCTTGCTTTGCAGACGTCCCCTTTGACGCCTTCCTGGGCCTGGCCGCACTGGAGCGGCTCAACCTGTCCAGGAACAGCCTCACCAGCAGGCCGCTGTCCGCGGACCTCTTCAAGCAGATGCCCAAGCTGGCCGTGGTCTCGCTCGCCCACAACAAGATAGCTGGCGAGCTCAACAGCGACACCTTGCCTTGGTGAGTGAAATACGTGCAAAATTCAAGGTGAACAGTTCCAAGATAGAGATTACAACCCCTTTTTACTGGTCAGGTCTGGAAGTATCCGGGAGCTGGACTTGTCGCACAACGAGATCACCAGCGTGAGCGCGGGCGCCTGGAGGTGGCTGCCGAACGTCAAGGTGCTCCCTGGCGGCACACTGGTGACAGGGTAGGGGTGCAGCTCCACGCATTCTGACACCGGCTTCGCGTTCCGCAGGAGCTGGATCTGTCTCACAACAAGCTAAGCTCGCTGACGCCGGACGCGTTCGTGGGGCTCAGGTCGCTGGAGCGGCTGGACTTGTCCTGGAACGCGCTGCCGTCGCTGCCGCCTGGCGCGCTGTCCGGACTGGCCGCGCTGCGCACCCTCAGCATGGCGCACAACGCGCTGCAGGCGCCGCCCGCCGACACGTTCGCCCCCGTGCAGGCGCTCGCCGAGCTCGACCTGTCGCACAACGCCCTCAAGTAGGTCGCCTCGTGTCCGCAGACCGGTAGACAGTGGGGGAGAACGCGTTGCAGGCAGGAAGTTCGGGAGGGGCGGTGGGACCTTTTTTTTTGGGAGACTTTGCCTAACTCAGCGGTTCCCAAGTACCAAGCCGCGACCCGCCCCTGGTTGCAGGAACCGCCACAACTTTTCGTAAGGTCCCACCATCTCTTCTTCACCCACCCCACCGTTTACAGGGCTCGTAAAATCAGAAACTTCGTCAAATTACGAACGCCTCGGGGTTGCTATGGCCGGGGCATTAATGGTGGGGTGTCGCCTTGCAGTCCGGGGGCGTTCGCCGTGCTGGCCAAGCTTCCCGCCTCGCTGCGGTCGCTGGACCTGTCCCGCAACCCGCTGGGCCCCGGCGACGGCGGCCTCGAGGGCCGTCCCGACGGCGGCGCCGCGCTGCCCGCGGAGCTGGAGGACCTGTCGCTGGCCGAGTGCGGGCTGCATAGCCTCGAGGTGCGCGCCTGGGGCGGCCTGCACCGGCTGCGCCGCCTGCAGCTGTCCGGGAACGACATCTCCGTGCTGAGCGACATGGCGCGCATGCACGCGCTGGAGCGCCTCAACGTGTCGCGCAACTCACTCACGTACTTCCCGACCGTGCGGCTGGCGACGCTGCGTGAGCTCGACGTGTCCCACAACCAGCTGGAGCACGCGCCCGCGCCCGAGGCGCCCGCGCTGTCCGTGCTGCTGCTGGACGACAACCCCATCGAGCAGCTCCGCCTTGCGGCCGCGCCCTCCCTGGCCGTGCTGTCCGCCAGCCACATGCCGCTCCTGCGGGCCGTGCCGGCCGGCGCCGTGCGCCTGGCCAACGCGGACAAGGGCGCCGACAAGGTCGCTGCCAATGCCACGGCCACGGCAGACAAGGCTGCCGCCGACAAGGCCGCCAATACCACCGCGCCGCCGTGCCTGTCCGTGACGCTGCGCCACAACCCCGCCCTGGTGGACATCGGCGAGGACGCCTTCCCCGCCAGCCTCTGCCAGGTGAGCTCCAGCGTCGCTGAATGGGACTCGAAGCGAGCGTGTGACCCCACCAATGGATTCAGGTTCGAGTCCAATTTAGTTCAAGGCATCCGGCATTTTGACCGCGTCACCGCGATGCCGCAAAGGCGCATCGACTCGCCCGAGTCTCCTGCACGTTCAATCATTCAAACCGCTCGATAACCTTGCCGCCCTTGCGCTCCGCGCTGCGATGCTCACAGCTGGACTTGAGCCACAACGCGCTGCGCTGGCTGCCGCCCACGCTGGCCAACTGGACGGCGCTGCGCGTCCTCGACCTGCAGGCCAACCCCTGGGACTGCAGCTGCCGCCTGCAGTGGCTGCTGGACGACGCGGTGCGCCACCTGTACCGCTCCAGCCCCGCGCTGCTCGAGGACTTGAGGTGAGAGAGCGGGCGTGCGCCTCACGGCACCCGCCGGGCTGTCGCTCAAAGTGGCCCGGAAGACCGGTGCAGGCGGCCAAAACTCTAGTCAAAGTCACCAAACAGGACTCGAATCAAACGTGTGACCCCACCAATGGATAGCTCTGCGAACGAGGAATCCAACGGTGGGGGTCACACGTTCAGTTCGAGTCCCGCTGCGCGACGGGATTGGCATCGTCGCGTTTCTCCTGCCCGCAGGTGTGCCACCCCGATGCCGGTCATGGGCAGGCGCCTGGTGCACTGGTTCAACCACACGGGGCGCGCCCTGTGCGACGGCGGCATCGAGGACCTCCAGGCCGCCGGCGCCGTCACCCTCAAGCTGTCCCCCGCCACCCTCATCGTCATCAGCGCGCTCGGCGCCGTGCTGGTCGTGCTCGTCGTGCTGGGGGTCGTCGCGCACCGCAGGGCCGCGGCCAAGCGGCGCTCCAGGAACCGGCGCCTCTAAGGCCGGCTTAATCGGGCTGCTGCTGCTAATCGAAACAAGAAGCGTGTTGTCTTCGTCCCTCGGCACGCCCTCCACGCAGTTGCCGCGGCCCGGAGCTCGGCATTTGTCGGGCGGTTTTGGAGAGAAAGGAAAGAAATGAATTCTAGTCTCGTGAGAGTTGGTGGTCTTAATAAAGACGTGTGGTGTCGTCATTAGATTCGATCTACGTACTTTGTTCCAGTTTGTAGCTTGTGCCATAAGATAAAGTGATATTTCTATAAAAAATAATGAAAAAAAAATATTTTTGGAGAATAAAATTTTATATAGACCGAAAAAAATATAAAACACTTATCATTCTTATCAGATAACACTGAGACAGTGACATAATGTCCGTGCAAAAATCACAGAGTGGGTCAGTGTGTAAGAGAGCGCCCCAGGCCGGGCACGGGGCGTGCTCCTAGCAACGGAACAAGAATTCGTTCACCTCGTCGTCCGTGGGGAAGCAGCCCTCCGGAAGGGACGCGGCGATGACGGGGCGTATCTTGCCCACGACGTACTTCGTGTGGACCGCGGCGGCGGTCTTGTCGCCGCGCTCCAAGTGCAGGGACCCCAGGCGCTGGTGCACCACCCAGCTGTGGTCGGTGTCGAGGTCGAGGGCCCGCTCGTACCACTGCACGGCCAGCGTCCGGTTCCTGTGCGGCTTCGGCAGCGCGCGCACCATGTCGCCGGCGCGCTGGAGCAGGCACACGTTGTCCGGGTACGCCGCGATCGCCTCTCTGAAACAAAGGCAACTTTAATCGACGCACCAAAAATAGCCCGGCAGGTCGTCATGATCACGTCAAAAGGGTGGCGAGGGCGATTCTCGCCGCCCGCCGCCGGCCGGCACTTTATGCCGCGTTAGCCATTAGGTTGAGGCGGGGTGGAGGGTGGGTCAGAGTGCGCCGACCTTCCCCGCCCCTCCAAAACCGCCTCAAGTCTACCGCAACACAACACGGGTTGCTGGTTGTTCCCCCGGCGGCTCGCCTGGCGCAGCGCAGCGCGGCGTTCGAAGGGCGGAACACTGCCGCGGCACGCCAGGGCAGCTCAGCTACCCCCGCTGTCCAGAGCTGCCCCGGCCGCGCGCCAAGTGCCCCTATACGCGTCGGCCGGACCGCCTCAAGGCCTCCGCGCCGGCCAACGACAGCCTGAGCGGGCGCGTGCGGCGCGGGCATCGATTTTCCCGCTGGAGGAACAAGATTGAGCTCCGCGATAGGCGCCAGTCGCAGCCAGCCCCGCCGTCGCGACCAAGTCGGTGGGGGAAGGGTCGGGGCCAGTGACCACCAAGCAAAGTTAGCTACAACAACCGCCAACTAGGCTTGGCTGCGCCGCAGCGGGCGGCCCCGGTTCAACCCACCTGAGGAGCGCCACTGCTTTCGAGTAGTAGCCCAGGTCCTCGTTGACCTGAGCGAGCACGAAGTACGCCTCGGGGTTCCTGGTCAGCTTGAGGCCGGTCTCTGCGGCCGCCTTCTCCTCCTGCGCACTGTGCAGCCACCTGACGCCGTCCTCCTTCAGCGTCCGCCGCGAATTGACCATCACCTTGGCCAAGGTGCAGTGCCACTGCCCCTCGCTGGGGTTCAACTCGATGGCCTTCCTCGCCACAGAAATGTTTTCTGCAAAAAGAAAGTCATTTGGCTGACGGTCCATGACTAGTGCGGAGGGTGGCCAGTCCGGCCAGTCGAGGAGAGCGCCCCACCAGGGTAGCCGGCCATTTCCGCCCGGATGGCGAAGAGGGCGGCCTTTAAGTGGTCGCACAGGGTGTCGTAGTGCACCATGTCGTACTTGAGGAACGCGTCCAGGTGGCGCATGGCGGTCGCGTCGCCGCCGTGGAAGTCCCTGCAGACGTGCGCCCAGGTGGCGTCCACGAGGTGCCTCAGCGCCTGGCCATACTCCTGCACCAGGTCGCCCTCCTTCCGGGGCCCCCAGAGGGCGGGCAGGAGGCGCATGTAGGCCTCCACGATGAACCGCCGGCTCGCCGCCTCGGACCGCACTCCCTTCTCCAGGCAGAAGGCGGCCGCCAGCCTCGTTTTGCCGATCACCTCGTTCCACTCCATGCACGCCCATGCAATGTCCTTCAAGTCCAGCAGCAGTTGGTGCCTTAGTGCATTCGCGTCCGGCAGCGGCGAGTCCCACGTGAAGGGGCACTCCGTGGTCCGCAGAAAGCGATCCATCCTCAGCCCGTCGGCCGCCCCGTCGCCTGCACACCGAGATAACGCGTGACGACGTGACGCAGGTGTCAAATATCACGACGGCGGGCGACACTGGCGAGCAACGCACAGTGGGCCTGAGGACCTGAGGACCGGTGGAGGCGGTGAAAATCCCGGACCCAATTGATTGCTCTCCGAACGAGGAATCCATTGATGGGGTCACACGTTCGCTTCGAGTCCTGTTATGCGACTCTGGAGCTCAAAACGCGTCCGGGATTTTTACCTCCTCCACCGGTCTTCTGGCCCACTGTGCAACGGAGGCCTAACGGGGTTGCGCTTTCTCTCTCTCTCTTTTATTAACAGAAGGGGAAGGAGAAGGGCCGTGTTTCCTCGCGTTTTATTTGGTTGGCAGTGATTGTTGACATGAATGACACCACCCACTGCACATAAGGTGGGGGAGGGGAGGGGGTGGTACCTCTTGGACCTAGACTGGAACTCCTAACCTCTCTTCCCCGGAACCCTTGATTTTGCCCGAAGCAGATGGGCTTCAAACCTGACTATTCCCATGAATATGAAGCGAACGAAGCGATCGAACCGAGAGCCAGTTCTGGAGCATCGTGCTGACGACTGTGGTGTGTGTGGCGTCGCCCACGACTCCCATGCGGGAGTTAAGTTTCCTGAAGTTGGACCAGCGCCGATCTATTTTGAATGACACCCGCAGGTTTCCCGGCGACGTTAACGCGCGCCGTGCCTAACGTGTACTCACCTCCAACTTCTCGATGTTTCTCTCTTCAAAACACGGCGTCAACCGGCCGGCCCGAGTCAGATCGTTGTTTATGTTTGGACAGGTCAGGAGGAGCATACGAGCAACAAGTGGCCAAGTATTTTGTTGTCATTGACAGCCTTTGATGCGCCTTGTGACGAAAATATAGAGTTGAATGAGGCAAAAAAATTGGACCGAGAAACAAAAGTAACGAAGCCCCTACCGTCATGCTCCATTGCTCACTGCGCTCCGCTGGAAAAGGAAGTTGGTAAACTTGCATCCATGTCCGCGCGGGAAAAAAAAAATGAAATGGAACTCGGGGTTGACATTCATTTTTCTTCTCCTTTTTAGAGCTTTACCGGCTGGAAGCGACGGGCATTTCTGCGATGCCGTGCACCTAATTGAGTTTGATTTCCTTTTCCTTTTTCAGCCAGCTTCAACCGTTCCCAAAGTTTCGTGACTAATCGGTGGCGTGGTCGGCGATAGGGGTATGGGTCGGCCCGGCTCGGCCTTCGGAAAGGGGGTGTAGGGGGTGGGTGCAGAGGGATGGCATCTGGTGCCTGGCGCTCTGCCCCTCTAACCTCCCCCCCCCCCAATGTGGGGCCTCAGCCTGATAGATGAAATGTGGCTGGGAAATGGGGCATGGAGGCCGCCCCGCCACCACCCACACTGGCATTCCCCCTGAGTAGGCAGGCCCGCCAGACACGATCCCTCATCGCAGATGACTTCCTCTCGATACCCTCTTTTCGTTTCCAGTATGAAAGGCAGACTTAATGCTTGCTGTGTGGGTACAGGTTCTCAAGGGAGAGGCTCATGAATAAAATGCTAGCCAATTGTACATTTTAGATGGATTTCTTTTATTCAGCTTATGAAACCAAAGGCGAGACTTTTTATTTGCAGTAATATGCAAATGGACAACATAGCATAAAATACAGTCAACACTATTCTGACAATATGTGTCAGCCTCATTAGTATTGAATTTGTCACCGCAACAACATATTTGGCAACAGATTGTGCAGCGGTACATTTTTATTCTTACATTATAAGCAAATGCTTTGCATAGTAAAAACTCTGGGCGTAGGACAGGCATTCCATTTCGTGTCAGTCAGTGTCACATTCAGTCATTGGCAAAATGTGAACATAGATGCATTAAAAAAGGTAACAGAGTATTTGGCTGTGTTAGTAGTATAAAATTTTATGAGAAAAATGTGCCTTAAGTGATATGCTAGAAGGGACTAGGATGCTCAAGATTTTTAAGAACAGCTCCTGTAGAATTCGAAGCAATGGAAACAGAGTTAGAGGAGATATTGCAGGATGCAATTATGTACAGAAGCACACTGATTGTCAGATTTTGCATTGCAACAATTTGGAAGAATCAGGAACCCTGATATCGATAGTTTGTGCGAAAATATTGTAACATGCCTCTGTCAGCATTTGCACAGCTGCAAAAAGCAGCAAAGAAGTTTCCATGTCACTCAAAAAATACACCGAGTGATACACAATAGATACATATTTTTATATACTTCCATACCAGTGGAAGGGTTGCCCACCCAGTTTGATTGGCTGATACCTGCACACTTATTTAACAGTTCATATAAAAGCTATCTGGAAAAGTAATAAATATTTGTACATGCATTAACCAATAGGCAGTATCATGAATATCTCCTTAAAATTGCATTAACGTTATCCATTGCAGATTTTATTTTCTTCCTTTAATTTACCTTAATCTGAGATCTAAACTGTATACATATGATCACTCACAAGCTCGTCACACCAACAGCGACAGATAAAAGAGGGCTTATGGCATGCAATGGTCCACAGGAGATACATGCCCAAATCAATATAGTATTTCCTTTTAGGACCTTTTGATAGGGTCATTTTACTATGCTCACAGGTAAAAATTCAAAGCTCTAACAGGAAATCAAGAAACATGGCACATACTTGTGACTTGCTAGATTCCTTGACTCAATTTTTTAGAAGTCTTTCGTCCTACAACTATAAAAGAAGACTTTGCAGTACACATCTGAGACAAAAATGCTCAAGCGCTCTACAGGCTACAAAATATCTAATGGAAGAAACACATAACAAAGTAAAAATAAAATGACAAATAAAATTAACAGTGAAGTCTCAGAACAAACTAAGCCAATGAAATAATGGGTGCAAACCAAGTTTCTTTTTAACACAATAAAATGGAAGTTTTCTACAATATATAATAAAAATAACTGGGGACAGGCCAAAAAACTCACATTCGAAAACCACAAAAGATATGGATAGATGGAGAATTTCAATTTTGGCAAAATGAATCGATTGAATAAGTCATCATTTAAATAATATTCCAAATATTACACCAAAATCACACAGCCACAACTGGTAGATTTTGTGAATTATCGGCCTCAACATGTGAAACACAAAAGACCAGAGTATTATAGAAATGCCACAAGATCTGTCAAGTAAAAGCTATGGAAGAGCTTGACACCCTTTTTTTAAATAAAGTAAAAACAAAGTACCTTATGAATTTCAAGTAGCTGTCAGTTGAACCTAAAATATTCAGGTGAAGAGATGCAATAATTTAAAAAATGTAAAATTAACAGAGCACACAACTGTCCCAAATTTTTTTTTAAAATAAACTTTCTAGCATATTATCTGTAATAATACTGAGCCAGATAAGTAAAGACCAATGGCAGGTATTACAAATAGCCCTGAGTCAAAATCTCCTGAATAATTCAGTTCTGACAAATTATTAAAACATAAAACAAGAAAGACTAGACAGATTTTGAAACATGATCATACTGATTGGGAGCCCTTTACCAGAAACCTCCAGAGGATCTTCCGCCTGGTGGGTTATGAACACGAATGCCAGAGCGTTTTGAAGTGTCACCAACCTCACTACTAATAGAGAAACTGGAGCCCTGTAAATTACGCTGCCCTTCTTGGCGTGCTCCTTTCCCCGTTGGGGTGTTTGACTGATCAGAAAAGACTGTTATGGGGCTCGGACTGATTGGAGCAGCATCTCCGTTGCTGCCATTGACATGCAGTTGAGAAACCTGATCGGCTGTTTCAGTAATCAGATCTGGTAAAGGAGCATAATTGGCCTTTTCAGCTTCTGTCGCAAGAGAGTCATATACTGTCGGAGGATAGAGTGGGGTCGGGTTGAAACGACCATGTCCCTGCACAACCTTAAGCTCACCATCATCAACACAAACTCTACCACTCACAATGACATATTCTGGCACACCATGACACTCCATCCCCTCAAAAATATTAATGTCGGTAGCTTGGTGATGAGTTTTGGCAGAGATGACTCGTGTTTTGTTTGGGTTCCAAATTACAATGTCAGCATCCGAACCAAGGCCAATAGCACCCTTGGATGGGTACAAATTGAAAATCTTAGCAGCATTGGTGCTGGTGATTTCCACAAAACGAGGAGGCGTTATCTTTCCAGACTGTACTCCTTTCTCCCACACTACTGACATGCGGTCCTCAACACCATTGACACCATTAGGAATTTTGCTGAAGTCGTTCTGGCCTATAGCCTTTTGCTTGGAAGAGAAGGTGCAGTTGTCACTACCAGTAACTTGAAGCCCATCTGACGCCAAAAGATCCATGAGACGTTCTTTGGTTGCTGGATCAGAACGAAGAGGAGGGCTCATGATGTGAGCTGCAGCAAGCCCGTAGTTGGAACTACAGCAGGGACGACCATCGGTGCCTAGACCTGCGGCAAGAGCCTCTCCATAGACAGGCCATCCTTGTTCCCTATACTTTGATATAACATCTCCTGCTTCTTTGCTCATAACGTGAACAACATACAGGGGACAGTTGACCTGCTTGGCAATAACACAAGCACGGTTGGTGGCTTCCGCTTCCACTTCCTCAGGTCTGGATTGCTCGTGACCCTCAGGACCCTTTACTCCTTTAGACAGCAGCTTTTTAGAATTTTCAACAATGATATCCCCATTTTCAGCATGTACCATTGCAACAGCTCCCAGCTGCCTGCATGTCTCAAACATCTTGTAAAGCTCGTCATCACGAATCATCAAGTCATCTTTATAAGCCATGAATGCTTTAAAAGAATTGACACCCCTCTCTTTACACAGAACCTCCATTTCCTGCTTTACTTTATCAGACCACCATGTAATACCACAGTGGAGGGCATAATCACAACAAACCTTGTCATCTGCCATAAGACGATATTTATCATACTGCTCTAGCAGTGACTCTTTCTTTTTCGGGATGGCAAAATCAATAATCATTGTAGTACCTCCAGAAATAGCAGCCTTTGTACCCTGATAAAAATCATCTGCTGAGATTTGACCCATGAACTCAAATGAAAAATGAACATGAGGGTCAATACCTCCAGGAAGAAGGTACCTTCCCCTAGCATCAATCACACGGGTGCCTCCAGGAATGATGAGATTGGTGCCGATTTGTTTGATGATTCCATCCTCGACAAAGACGTCACCGTCTTGCATTCCAGTAGCGTTGACAATCTTGCCATTCTTGATAAGAAGACGGTTTTGTGAGCTCTGAAGGTGAATGGGGACCTTCTTCACTGGTGCTGCCATTTTCCGTCTGAAAAAGAAAAGAGAGAAGAATGAAAGATTTTTTTTTTTAAAGTAGACATGAGAAAAATTATTTAACCTAAAGAGGAGTGGGAGGGGGGGAGTCACATCAGAGATAACAGCTATCACATCTGAAACACGCTGATCCGGTAGCAAAGTGGAATTGCACTTAACAGAATATCACCAAGAGTGATAAGAATGAAGACTGGCCTCTACTGCCACAAACACATCAGCCCAAGAGAACTTGAAAAGATAATTTAAAAAAAATTGGGGCGCAAAGCAAAAATAACTAATTATACTCCTGACATTCCACATTTTTTTGGCACTGATACTTAATTTTTCACAGTGTCACAGCACCCACCTAGCCATTCCCCTAGCCATTGCAGGAAGCTGCTTTCCTGAGTAGACACCGACAAGACCCGTACCCTTCCGAGTCACACTGAACACTGAAGCACCGCGCCCACCCCGGCCCGCCCGAGCCCCCACACCTGCAGCACCGGGTGCAGCACCCGGCGCATCCAGGATCCGGGGGCACGGAGCACAATGGACGCAGCGAGATTAATGAATGGACAGTGATCCTCCAGAAGTGGGGAACTGGGGCGGGAGAGAGCCAAAACATTGTCGATACCGAAACGCGGCAATGTGGGGAAAACGGCGAAACGCGCGGCGCCGACAACCTGGCCTGCTCAGCGAGTTGCGGCCGGTTACCTTAGTTAATTGCCTTAATGATGAATGTGCAGAATGCAACTGCAGATGCAACAGAGCGCCGCCCAGCGAGCCCAGTGGGCCGTGCAGCGCTGGCCTGGCGTTGCCTGGCGTTGCCTAGCGTTGCGTAGCGGGCCGTGGCGGTGCTGTACTTGCCTGGGCCGCGGGGAACACCTGTCTCTACTTTCGTCGTCCGCTGCCGAAGGGACGGGTACGACTGTGGGCGTTGGGCCGAACGAGCCGCCTGCGCCCCGCGGCCCGCAGCCCCGCGGCCCCGCGGCCCCGCCCGCCGCAGCGCCCAAGCAGGCGCCGAGCCGGGCGGGGCGCCCCGCGCGCCGCCCAGCGGATGGGCCGCGGGGAAAGGAGGCAGGGCGCAGGGCGTCAGGACGCCCCCCGCGGATGGAGGAGAGCCGCTGAGCGCGAAGCCGCGGGGGGGCGCGAGGGGCCCGGCGGGGCGCCCCACAGTGGGCCAGAGGACCGGCACAGACGGCTAAAACTCTAGACGCGTTTTGAGCTCCAGAGTCGCTGAACAGAACTCGAATCGAACGTGTGACCCCACCAGTGGATTCCTCGTTCGGGATTGGTTCGAGTCCCACTTAGCGTACGGGAATTTGACTGCCTCCACGGTCTTCTGGCCCACTATGCACCCCTTTCCACTCCCCCCCTCCCCCCCTCCTTCCCCCTTGAGGCCGCCCTCCGGCCCGCCGGTCTCCCCTCCCATTATTCCGCTACACATCCGGTGCGAAGCGCGAAGCGGCTCATCAGGATGCATGGAAGGTCCCCGACTCCTGGCTGGGAGCTGGGCGGCTGGGCGTCGCCGCGGTCTTTGTCGCACGTAAAGCACTTCCCGACTCACGCGCGGCGCTGCCCTGCCCGCCCTGGCCGGCCGCCGCTGCATCCTCGCTCCTCTCGCGTCTCGCTTCCTCGCCTCGTCCCCGGCGACCCTTGCGGCCCACACCCACGCCGGTGCAGGCACCCGCGTACTCACCGGGTATTTTCGCTGGTGCGGCCAACGCGGAAGGGTACAAGGTGTTGCCTCGCCGCGAAAACTGCGTTAACTAGACGCTCAGTGGCCTGTATTTGCAAATCCCGATCAACCACTGCGTTTTCGCTCGATAACTGGGCAAGCGGCCAAAACAGCGGTGACGAAGGAGGCGTCCGAACGCGCGAGAGAAGAGCGGAGAGGCAGCACTTGCGCAAAGAGCTACAGTAGGACTTCCCTTCTGTGAGCAAATAGTACCCTCGGTTTGTCAGGGTTTTTCGACGAAAGCGCGGTTTCGGGTTTTCGTCGCATGACAGCAGTTGGCACTACAACCCTCGGTACGCACTTTCGCTACCAACCTGTCATTGGAAACGGACGCGCGATTCGACTTCAGTCATTTTTTTTTTTCACGGAACGGCTATTATATAAGATCAAATTCGACAGAAAATTTTAACGCCAGTCAAATATCTACGACACGCAGCAGTTTCTGAAAAGTATGAAACTAACAATGGACCTTTCGTAGCGTCGTATTTTTCATACTATGTGGTCTAGACAAAAGCGGGCGTTCCTTTCGAACGCTTATTGTTTTTGTTGACATTTCTTCGGCTGGTACATTTTGCTTACGTAAGAAGTTTGTTGGTTGTCAGTGAAAAGAAAAGAGAACGATGGGTGGCTGCTGCTCATCCTGTTTCCCATCGGGCTCTCAAGAAGAACTGTTGTCTCCTGATTTGGTGAGTGATATGAACGATTCCCTGCTAAGATCCATAACCTTTTCCATTAATGAATATACCAAGAGAATGTTGACACTTTCGACGAAACAAACATGTTTTGAAGATGCGTTTCGGAGTTATTTATATTAAAGATAATGTTGTCGATTGAATTGTTTCATTGCTGCTTCCATCGGTGCCTGTCGTGGTAATTTGGGCCTAAACTTGTCTAGCTTTCAATGTTCCTTGCAACAATATTTCTAGTACTTGACTTTCGAACATGCTCTGCTCCCTGTTTCTATGTTTCTTTGGTCCCTATCTGGTTCGAGGCCGACAACTTTAGCAATTGAATTCTTACAGGAAACAAGAAGACGTCAACTTGCTGAAGCTGCAGAGAATCGAGCTAAACAGAACGAATCAAGAGGTTTGGCAAACCCTGAGAGAGTGCAGCGAAAAATTGAGCAGGCCAGAGCTAAAGAAGATAGAATGGAGAAGTACAGTAGCCAGTCAGGCTCCCCAGCTCTTAAGGTAGGGTACTTTGGTGTATGATGTTAACACTGCAATAGGCAATATTTATCAAAGTTTGTCACTTTTTTTTGTATTTCAGTGGCAAGCTAATTAACAAGTTTTTAAGAACTTTGCAATAACTTGCAAGTGGTAAGTACATTTAAGTTGTTATCTTTGATTGTCTTGATCTTGTTGATTAATTGTTTGTCTTTTTCTAGCCTTCACCTATGGGAACAAACACATTTATTTTTGTGTTAAAACAGCATGCTTTTTAAGTGATGTGATATGATGTGATTGGGGGTTCCGAATACTGAGGTACTTCTCTGAAATGTGTGTTGCTTGTCAATGTCTTCAAAACATGCTCGCTCTATCAGTGGAAAAAGAACAGACATGCTACTACTCCTCCTGCCCGAGACTCTCAATGCTGGTCACATGTACCACCAACTCTGGGCAGGGGTGTGCTATTGCCATCATCTGGTATTTTTCCCACAGATGGAACACTGCACTGCATGTGGAGATGCCAAGGTTGTCACCTCTCCTATTGTTTTATGAATAACGGAGACAAAACTTTTCATGTCCAAAGATTTTTCTGATTTAATGTACCTACAGGACTCTTTTATCTGTTGAGTCAGTGTACACTTTTATATGATTTGTTATTATATTTGCAGTAAAAAAAACAATCAGATCTTTTTCTTAAATCTTATCCCTACACTGCTCAGTTTAGTTTTTCTCCAGAGGATTATCTCTTTTCTTGTGACCAGTTCTCTACCAACTGGTATGTGTCTTCGTTCAAAGAATGCACGAGCTCATCGACCTGCCACTTGCCATCGAGCTGCTCTTCTGTGAAAGGGTCAGGGGTCTGGATTTCTAGGCGCTCCACATCATTTGGAATGACGAGCCTGGAATATAAATTTTATCAGAATAATTATAGAACTAAATCTTTGGCTGATGTTGATCAGCTAGTATAGGCCATACCGAAATGAATGGAGGTACATCCTGGGTGGAGACAAGTCAGAGCGATTGCTGTACGTATAATCCCCTATGATTGTGTGTCCAATATGGGAGCAGTGAACTCTCAGTTGATGCCTTCTGCCGGTGTAGAGTCTCAAGAGCACCTTTGTTCCTGGGTCTCCACTATACAAGCCCCTTTCAAGTACAAGTAACCTGGTGTGTGAATGCTTCGGTCCAACACAGTGTGGCCCCTCAACACACATCCGATTACTAGTACCAATTCCATGCTCTCTATCATCTTTCCCTAAGTATCAAAAGAACTCGTTTTCATTAAACATCACAGAAGCAGGTCAAATTTGAAATTTTAATATTAAAAAGACTGATACAAGAAAATGAAAACTGCATACCTATAGGATTGTATATATCCATCAAATTTTCTTTGACGTGTCCTCGCACCAATGCCAAGTAATATTTAATTGTCTGCTGATTCACAAATGCCCTGCTAGCAGCAGCACAAGCAGCTTTATTCAGAGCAACGCACAGAGCACCACTACAAGAATAATCAAGGCGATGTACAAAGTAGAAGGAATGAAATAGTTTGGGGTTGATCAGCGTGGGAAATGTGCTGCTTAGTTTGGAGGCAACTGTGTCCTGAAGTAAAACCAGAAATACCATGATTAGCAATATATTTCAAACTGTACTTTTAAAATCCAGAGATTTTGATTAAATTTTTCATGCGTAATCACCATTTTTTCAGGGTCATTGCTGTTAATGAGGCAGTCGCAGTCCTTGTTAACAACAATAAAATTTCCACTTCTGTGCAGAACATCTAAGAGTGAATGCCCCATTTCAATATTTTCTAAAGCCAGACTAGAGGTCACTAACTATTTGTTACATTAAAATTTTACACTCGAAGCACGAGCCCTTTCGTCTCCAGCTGCTCCAAATAAAAACTATGATACATTAACCACAAATGAGTGCAAAATAGAGGTCAATCAATATGTATGTGCGCGTGACACCTCTTTATATGACAAACAGAAGGTTTAAAACAAGTATTACAGAGTAGGATCATCATTTTCACATGCTACTTTAACTTATTTTTTCAATTAATCAAAGTTTCCGACCGAATTTTGTTGTGTTCTGCAGGAGTGCACGACGTAAACAAGTAGAAAGAAAAGTGGGGAAAAACAATCGAAACCGCAAGAAATCACTTGACCAACGCAGCGGCACTAATCAAACTATCATACATCATACATGCTAAAGTCACCATCAGACGAACGCACATAGCGTCCAAGTTTGAAAATACAGCAGCTTATGATGAAAATACTTGTACTGTGTTTCTGGACGAGATAAGTCTGACGATAATCACGAGGCAAACATGTGTTCGTCAAACTTCAGGTTTCCTGCACTGCTCTCGGACTGGGCGGCGGGGAAGTCAAGCTACGCCACAGGTGGATCCAGAAGGTGCGCACACGCCGCACAGTGGGCCAGTCCCGGACGGTTTTTTTTTCGCTCCAGAGTCGCTAAATGGGACTCAAACCGACCGTGTGACCCCACCGATGGATTGCAATCCGAACGAGGAATCGTTCCCATTTAGCGACTCTGGAGCTCATAACGCGTCTAGTGTTATGGCCGCCTACGCCGCGAACTGACGCCAACACAGACAGGCTTTGAGCCGGTGGCGCTGAGGCCGCGCACTCACTGTCCCACTCCAGCGCGCCGGGGCCAGCCGGGGCGGCAGGCAGCCCATCCGACGCGGCGCGGGGCTGCGTGACCGCGGCGTGATGACGGCGACGTGCAGCTCGCCATGTCGTGCGTTTGTTGCATCAGGCTGCGCGGCGAGTGCACCAGCACACGGCCTGTTGTTGTTGTGGCCGTCCGGCGCCGTCCGGGCCAGGCGGTGCCACTGTGCCGGTCCAGACTTGTGGCGTGCAGCCAGCTGTGGTGGGCCGTGCGCCGTGCAGGTCACCGAGCGCCTTGACTCATTGGCTGCCCGGGGATGGTGCGCGGCGCCGTGGTAGCCGCGGAACCGCGCTGACGCCGGGGTGCGACGCTCGTTGCGTAAAGGTGGCGCAACAGCAGGCGCGCCGCACGCTGCCCTGCAGGGCGGCGAACACGCAGAATGCCAGACAACTACACCGTCAACACGGACGCCATCCGGCGTCAAGTTCAAGTTCGACTTCGGAACGCGAACACTGCGCGGTGGGCGGTCGGTCGCCATCTCAGACGACGAACTCGCGAACTGCGTTCCATCTTCACCGGAACCTGACGACGCACCACACGGTGGCGAAGCACGCCACGGAGAACAGGAAGATGACGACGAAGTAGTAGTACTGCGGGCTCCGGGCAAGGAGCGCCACCCGGGTGACGGCCTTGTGCAGCACGCCGTCCGTCCTGTCCAGGTCGTCGTCGAGGTGGCCCAGCAGGCTGTTCTGGTAGCGCACCTCGGCGCCGATCTCGATGGACAGCGACCGCAGCAGGCGCACCCTGTCCTGCAGCTTGGCGGCCAGGGCCAGGTTCTCCTCCTGCAGGTTGCGGCACAGGTAGCGCATCGGCTGCGACTGCCGCGGGTCCACCGGCCCCGTGTACGCCACCTTCTTGTAGGTGCCCATCGCGCCGGTCCCGCGGCCAGGCCCGCTGTCCTCTCGATCCTCGTGCTGCTGGCGAAGCAATGCGGCGCGGCGGTGGACGGCTTGGAGAGCGTGACCCCGGCAGTGCTGCTTCGCGCGCGCTTCGCCTCGCAAGCTTGGACACTGGTGGCCTCCCCGCCCTTCCCGCCCCGGGGCCGCCTTATCGGAGAGAAAACCAGAGCAAAAGCGCACGGGGACGTGCAGCATGATGGACATGAGCTCGCCTGGAGGGTGCCGCGAGTAGCCCCTCGACGTAGCCACCAGCGCACGCTTTCCGAAATTGACGACCGATATACCAAGTAGAAGCCAGCCCCCTGGAGCAAAACTATTCGGATTCAGATTCTAGTCAGCAGATAGAAGCCACGCTGTGATTAGGCACTTGTGCTTTTGCCGAGTGCCGCAAGCGCCACACGCGGTGCACTTGTGACGGTGACGCCGAGACCTTCCGAGACGGTCTCAGGGCCAAAGACCTCGCCTTCGCCTGCAGGCTGATTCCGCATAGTGCTTCTTCGCCGCTGTCTCTCTCGCACCCCTACGGCACGCCTCATGAGTGCGAGAGGGACAGAGCGACGAAAGCACTCCTCGAAATCAGCCTGCTGCCTTCCCTCCGTCGGCCACCATCGCCGCGGTTCAACGCACCCCAAGTGCGAGATTGCCTTTCCCAATCCGTCACTGGCAGGCCCATTCCGAACTCTGCTTTCGTCGCTCTGTCTCCCTCTCACACTCAAGGGGCGTCCAGGAGGGGTGCGAGAGAGACAGGGTGACGAAGCGCTGTCCGGGATCCGTGCCGCCGGCTGGCACCAGCGCAGCTGTTGGCACTTCCCTGTGGCTGAGAGTCATGTAAGATTGCCAATTCAGGGGGATGCACGACAAAATCAGCGAATGGGTGTCTGCCTACGCCCCTCGTCACGCGCCCGGTACCGAACCGCGACCGTCCCATCTCTCTCTCTCTCTCTCTCTCTCTCTCTCTCTCTCTCTCTCTCTCTCTCTCTCTCTCTCTCTCTCTCTCTCTCTCTCTCTCTCTCTCTCTCTCTCTCTCTCTCTCTCTCTCTCTCTCTCTCACACACAAACACACACACAGACACTTATCGTCCTCGTCGCTGCCTCGATAACACTCTAAGCGCTCCCATATGAATGATGCTAAGGTCGGGCCGACGGTCGTTCGGTACACAATGACGCAACGCGCGTTCCAGATTTCGCTCCCACCGCGTCACGTAGTGCCGAAATGACATCGGCTTCCAGATCAACAGCTGGATGGCAATGCCCTGCTGTGGTGATGTGCCGGTTCACTTTTAGGTTGTGACTCAGGGCGTGGGATCAACCGAATTTTCCCGGAATACATTTCGCCGCCGCAAGACAAGGTCAAAGAGTACGTTCCTCCCACACGCCCGGCGAAACGGTCAAACCCTGGCCGGATTCTAGCGACCACTCTACAATTTTGGTTCAGTCCATGGTTCAGTCGCGAATGACCGGATAAAAAACCACCTAGGTACTTTTAAGATTTATTGACGAATTTTGGTTTAATTATGTTCGTGCTTCAGCGAGATATTCCACTCTTTTCAAGCACCTGCGTTGTCGTGTTGCGCGACTGTACTTCAGCCGAGAGATCTCTCGGCCAACAGGAAACAGCGATGCTTCGAGCGAGAATGAGAAAGATCGTGTCGTCATTCTCTCTCAAACATGGCGGCGTAAATAATGTTCTGTTGTACTTGCGTGTCCAAGTTTGCGAAAATGTCTGAATCCAAGCTGTTTTTCTTCTCTTGCATTGAGAAATCTGATAGTTGCTGTCATCGCCCTTCCATTGGATATACTTTGAGTGGTGATCTTAGTGTCAGAGACGATTCTCCTGTGCCTGAAACGAGCCCTGTCCGGATAAGGAAGAAAATCGGACCCCCGCGCGCCGTTTTGGGAACAGCTGCTGAAATTGGATTAATCCATTGTAGTGCTGCCTCAAGAGGATTCGAAGAGTGTTATTAGAGTGAAATTGTGAACAATGTTACCTATTAGAGGGAACCCCTTCGAGGCCATGAACTCAAAGCTTTGTATGTTTATTGAAATCATCACAATGGTACCTTGGCCCCTGAAGAAAGATTTTTAAATAAGTGTCTTTAGTGCCACTATACCTAAATGGCGCTACCAATGAGTTTGTGTCCGGACAGCAAGAGGAGTTTAAACTTCCTATTGCTAAAGAAGAATCAAAATACTACAATGTTGGACAAAGGTGGAGGTTGTGCAGTGTTTTCCACTTCGAGTCCCTGTTCACCAGCTGACATTGGGCACAGCAAGCCGTCAAAATTTCCTGGATGTTTGCCACAGCCGTCATTCCATACAAGGACTATCTTGACTAATTCTTTTATAGTTGGTGGGTTCCTTGGAAGCAAGAGTCAAGGACGATCAACTAATAGTCCCAAAAGTATTTTGGATATTATTCCAGAATTATTTAGTGTTGCTGAGTGTTTTCAGTGTAATTTTCAGCATTGTAATTTTAGCTCAGTTTCATCTCCTCCCAAAAAGAAATTTGCCAAAGGAGCATACCATGCAAATGTAGCAGTGAAAGATACCATTGAATTTCCTGTGATTGAAGACAAGACCTGCGAAGAAAGTAGAACAGACAGCTCTAAGCAATCTTATGCTGAAGTAGCCAAAGCTGCCACTGGAAAACCAAGTGGATCCGAGAGCAGCAAGGGATCCAAAGGCTTGACAGAAGCTTGCCCAAGGCAGAACACACCAAGATCTGGTTCAAGAAAGGACTGTACTAGACGAGACACTGACACTGCAGATCACCGAAGCAGTAGAAGAAAGTCAAATAAGCGGGCAAGAAGAGAGAGTTCATCTTCAAGAAAATTGTTTCCTGGGAGCATACCATCACCATCCACAGAGTCTCAACTAGAACCCTTTAAAGATCTTCGGTTGTGTCAGCAGGAAAAACATTTCAGCCAACTCCAAAGTGCTGCCAGTAATAGAAATTTTAAGAAATCAGAAAGACATTTTAGTTCTTCAACCAATCCTAATAAAAGGAATAGTTTGCACAGTGACCAAATAGAGGGTAAACACCATCCCAAGAGGCGATCAAACTACCGCACCCATTGTGATAACAAGCGTGGTAACCGCGCTAAGAATTTTGACTGTGCTATTGATAAAATTAACTGGAGAACTGGTGAACCCATTTCTGGCAAAATGGGTCTTCAAAACGATTATGTGAATGGTGAAGATTATTTGGTTGACCAAACATGCAACAACAGCTCCACCAGTGAACAAACCAGCGAAGCTTGCACAGGAGAACAAAGGAAGCCTGATGTAATGTCAGAAATCTCCTGGCATGACCTCCCCAGTGCCTCTCCTAGATTCCGACGTCGCAGTCTGTCTGAATGTTCTGTCGGTAGCGAAGACAGTTTCATTGTCTTCCAGTCCGGAGGAGCACCTTCAGACTCCCTTTCTGATCAGGGCAGCGATTGGAGTGACTGTGATTCTGATGACTCTTTTGAAAGTGATTCAGAAATGTCAGATGAGGTACTTATATCATATAGCCAGGCTATGTTATTTTAATTTTTTTAAATAATAATTCACTAATTTTTATTTTTGTGGTTTTCAGGATGATATGTGCGATGGACTGTATACTTCTGCATCAAGGCTGAAAGAAATCAATGACCATTGGCAAAGAGAATATGTAGCTACTAAGGATCCCTCACAGAGTGTTGGTGGCAAAAAGGTTTGTTTTGTAAATAATTTGTCAAATTGATGGTCTCTAGTGAAATTTATCTGATTTTAACATTTTTGATATGCTTCCAGGTTTGCTTCAGTACTTCCAAACCTACTATTCATCAAATGGTTGCATGGGACTTTGCTTACCGTATGTCACGACCTGGACCCTGGGAAGCAATGGGTCGGGATCGTGAGCGCTTCAGGGCCCGTATTCGTCAATATGAAGTAATTTTATCTCCAGTGTTGACCTCTGAGCACAGAAATAAAATCTGGAATAGATTTCACTCCTAATGCCACATACCAATGATCTTTTGAAATGGTTCTAATGATTGTTGTTAAAATTTTGGTGAACTATTTTGTCTATGGGGTATCTGCTGAATCGTGAAACTGAAGTTAAGAAGAACTGCTTCTGCGCATGGACAGAAGTTTCTGGAAGGAAAGCTGGGTCATCAATGCAATTTTATGCAATGTTAGGACTTAGGTTGGTCTCCTTAACTCCACTGCAAAATTCAGCAGAATACCCTATTGCCAATTGTTTTCAATAGTCTCTCTGCAAACTTGGTCTTAAAATGTGATGCTATGTCATGTACAATCTTTTGCATTTTGTGTTAAGGAATCATTGTGAATTTTGTGATGAAACTTAAATTCGGTCTACAGCAATATTTTCTTTTTAATGCTGAATATTTTTACTAGTCTAATTTTGTGTGTCTTCTTTTTCTGGTTAAATTAAGTTATTTGTGTTATGTGCTCAGCCCATCTTATTTTTCTTCATTATTCCATGGCATAGTGCTTAAAATTTAAGTGTTGCTTTTACTTTTCCAAATGATTATTAACTTGTTATCATAAAGAAAACTTTTATTCCAAAACACCTTGATTTCTTTTCCTCAACAACATTTGATTAGCACCCATGATTGTTAAGCCTCAAAATGAGAAATGTTGCACAATGTGTTCTAAGCAGTGCCCTCACTTTTTATGTTTGTGTTTGGGTATTAGGCCCTTCTTGTTTGATTTTGAAACCCGATGAATGATTCCTGGACCTGGATGCCCAGAAGTTTGTTGGATCTTCTTGTGTGTTATGTGAGGATGAACATAAAATCTCTCAGCACATAGTTACCAGCTCATCTTGATAGTCCAGTACTACCAAAATTTTATAGGTGACTTCTATGGGTTTCTTCTTAATGGTAGTGCTATTAATTGCTTATCGATCCATGTTTTATTTTGATAGCTTGTGCATATAACTATCAAAAAAGAAATGAGTCACTTAAACAGAATTTAAATTTTTCTCTTTGTTGGGAAGTATTTGACTTGCCTTTATGGCCTTTCTAAGGACCATGTGAAGCAATTTGCATGCCGAACTTTCTTTTATGGGTTACTATTAGATTTAGAGTAATTGAGCCTTCTGATAAATTGCTTATGCCTGGATTACGTTTTGTGTCCTTACATTTGTGATTCTTCAGTAATGTAATCCACAAGCATAATATTATTTGTAACTGCTGTGCAGAAATATAATATATATAAACAATAATAAAATATGTACCTGTTTTATTATGTCTCTTGGAAAATGGGAAATTTCAATCTCAATAAAGAGTGTGTTCCTACTGTACATCTCTCTTTAACAATTGGCCCTAACAATCAGGCGGAAGGTGAAACATTGAGGCGAGGAAGGGAGGTTGAATCACAATGTAGATCATACGTGAGAGAGACACAGATCAATCTAGCGCAGGGGAGAGCGAGAGACGTGTTCAGTCAGTCGCAGCGTGCGCCTGACGGGTAGGCCACCCACCGTACTGGGCAGCACGCCGGGTGGCTCACCTACCAGGCGCATCCACCAATTGTGTTTTTTTTTTTTTTTTTTGTTTTTTTAAACATAAACATGTGTGTTTTGTTTGGTCGGGCTCAGTGGGCTTTTGTGTTGCTTTGCTTGGCTGAGTTTTTGGATTTCCTTCAATGATGGAAAGGGTGGAAAGAAGTCAGCAGCGCGACCAGTGACAGAACAATGAATGGATGGGTTAATACCCTACGCGCCAGGCTTGTCCACTCCACGCGGTTGGATCAGCGAACTGCCGGACAGGGTTCTGGAACCTTCTTCTGGACTGGCAGACAGCCTCGAGCGATTCAGAAGATCGGTTTGTCGCGCTATGTCTTTCTTGCGCCCTCATGGAGAGCCCCATGAGTCCGACAGAGACAGAACGACGAAACGACTCTTCTGAACCGCTCGGCGGGAGGCGGGATACGCCCCGGTTGGGGCGGTCCGGTTTAGTGGCAGCGCACCGCGGCCTTAGGGGGTCATGTCACGACCGCCACGCCACGCCCCGCCATGCACAGTGGGCCAGGAGAGGGCCGCCTGCGCCGGTCCTCTGGCCCACTGTGCGACGCGCGGCGTGATCGAAGTGGACGATAAAACGCGCCTAATCGACCTCATCTTATCGCGGGGCCGAGTAAAACTAAGTGCAGAGTGCCGCCGCCTCGCCTTCCCCGGGCAGCGCCAGGGCTGCTCGCTGCAGCGGCGGCGTTTCGCCACTCTATCCGGCTGGAGGACGCGCCGTACCGCGGCGGCCGGGTCGCCGGCGGTGCAGTCATGGTGCAGCGCGGCGCACAGCGGAGCGGGGCGTCCACCGGCGGCGACGCGATCAGTCGAATCCTCCCCGCGTCACTGAGTCACTCCGCGTCGCCAGCCACGGCCTCGGGGAAAGCGGGGATGTGACGGCCTGCCTGCACATTTTCACCGAGGGCCAGTGGGCCAGAAGCAGGGCGTGATAACGTAACATTTATTGAGATTTTAGGTGCCCATATCTCGTAAACGGTTAGAGATATGTTAGAGATAAGTTATGCACAGGGTAAATTAAATTTAAAATTGAATTTGGAATTAAAGTTATTCCATGCATAACTTTTTTTATCTCCAGCCGTTTGCGAGATAAAATGTCAAAAATCGCAAAAAATATTTTTTTTAAAAAAGTTATGTTATTACGCTTTGGCCAGAAGACCGGCGCAGGCAGCACAAACTCTAGACGCGTTCTGAGCTCCAGGGTCGCTGAACAGGACTCGAAGCGAACGTGTGACCCCTCCAGCCCACTGCGTCTGCTGGCCGTTAGGGGTTCCAACAAGCACCCTGCGGCCCTGCTAATCGCGTGCACCATCGTCCCTCGCCGCGTCCTGGGCCGTGCCCTGCACGTCCTGCCGCGCGTCACGCCGCTCTGCTCCTCGCTGGAGATGTCAATCCTTGACTCCCCGCCCGACTCGCCTGACTCCACGGCCTTGAACAGCAAGGAGTCAGTGCGCTGCGACCAAGCGGCGACGTTACTTTTTCGTCGTGGCCCCGGCGTCGCGCAGCTGAGCACAGTGGGCCAGAATCCCTGACGCGTTTTGAGCTCCAGAGTCGCGAAATGGGACTCGAGCCGAACGTATGACCCCCCACCTATGGATTGCTCTCCGAACGAGGAATCCATTGGTAGGGTCACACGTTCGGTTCAAGTCCTGCTTAGCGACTAAGGAGCTGTCTAAGGAGCTCAAAACCTGTCAAAACCCGTCCGGAATTTTGACCGCCCCAACCGTTCTTCTGGCCCACTGCACTGCAGAGCCGCGGCCGGGGGGGGGGGGGGGGGGAGCACCGCAGAGGGCTGCTCCACGTGGGAGACGGTGGGAGAGCGGGGCGCGGCAAAGAAAGGGGTGGCCTTGCGCAACGCGGAGACCCAAACGCACTGGCCGGCCGGCCACCGAGGGGCACTGCGTGGGCAGGACGCGGCGGCCGGCCTCCAGACGGTGCCGCAGCAGGCCGTCCTCTCTCTCTATCGCACTCGTGTGTGCGCCGCGTGGGGGTGCGAGAGAGACAGTGCTGAATGGCTCTGCAGCTGAGTTATGGCGTCGCCGGGGTTGACGCCGCCGTCCTGCCCCGCGCCCCGCGACCGCCCGGCCACGCCGAGAAACCCCGCTGGTTTTTGCGGCCGGCAAGGTTAGTCCAACACTCAGGGGGGGCCCTTGTGCCTTCCATTCCCCCTTCCCCTTGAGAGTGCGTTATCCTCGAGTTTCCTGGACGTCCGCGCCGTCGTCCCCGACGAGGCTCCCCGACGAGGCTCCCCGACGAGGCTCCCCGTCGGCGGCCCGTCCCCCCTCCCCTTCGCGCCACTCTGTGAGCGAGTCGCGCCGTCGAAGGCATAGGTAACGGCCCGCTTCTTCTTCTTCTTTGCACCTTATTTTTTCGAGGGCGGTGATGCAACAGGATGGGACGGAGAGGCTCGCTGCGCCGCCGCCCCGCCGCCCCGCCGCCACCCCGCCGCCGACCGGGCTGGGCTGCGAGGCTTGCCGAACAATATAATGCATTCTGCGATCGGCGAAAGTCGTAAAATTGCAACTGACAATGCGGTGCGTCTGTCTCTGCACCAGCGCCCCTCCCGACCCGAGACCTGGCGCGGCCGCCGTGCCCGCCATGTGGGTCAAGGGAAGAGTCCGATACAGGACGGCGTGCGCTGCGGCCTGCAATGATGCGTCCTCTCTGTCTGCGACGTCTGCGACGTATAAGTGGGGCTCACACGCACGCACGCACGCACGCCCCGCCGACATCATCCTCCTCGCTGCTCCTCCGCGCGAACCGAGCGGCAGCGCCCTGGGCGTGCTCGTGCTTCCGAGCCCCGAGCGCTGCGGACGCGACGATCCACTAAATCCTCAATCCACCGGTGAAGGTCGTGCGGCCGAACCTCGTATTAACGCCCCCCCGTCCCAGGTAAACATGACGTCACAAACCAGCACCTGTTGCTCGCCAGGTGCTCAGTTGCTTACCTGTCCCTGTAGCGCAGAGGATAGCGCGTCGGACTTCTAATCCGAAGGTCGCGGGTTCGATCCCCGCCAGGGATGCTCATTTTTGCAGGTGACCCTGAGAGGTGTGCGCGTGTTTCGACTGCCTGGAGTCTGTGACTTAGCCGCCGTCTACTCCCGCGCACTTTGTCGGTCCAACGCGAGTCCGCCCTGACGACTAGGCAGTATGGGTCCGAGATAGCGTCGTCTTCGCCGCTCTGCCTCGCTCTGTCTCTCTCGCACTCATGGATGCACTCCCAATTTCTCTCCGCCGAAGTCGAAGTGCGCAATGGAGCAGTGATGCGGAAGCGTGGCCCTGAATGGCTGACTGCTGCGAAGCTTCCCGCCATGCCGCTCTCCATCCCGCTCTCCAGGCCGCTCTCCAGGCTTCTCTCCAGGCCGGCGCTCGCAACGGGCTGCCGCTGTGCCGTTCGGACATTTGCCACGGCCACTATCAACCCGCTATCCGGTTCCGGTGCGTTGCTGTTCCGGTCCATTGGAGAGGCGCCAAAACGGAAATCGAACCGAACTTTGGCATCGCCCGCAGTCACTCTCACCGTTCCCCGTGGGCGGAGGCGGTCAACATCCCGCACGGGTTGTGAGCTCCAGAGTCATTGAATGGGACTCAAATCGAACGTGTGACCCCACCGATAGATGGCTCTCCCAACGAGAAATCCAATGCTGGGGTCACTCGTTCGGTTCGAGTCCCATTTAGCGACTCTGGAGCTTTGGTCGCCTGCGCTGGTCCTCTGGCCCACTGTGCCGTGGCTGGCGCCTCTTCTTTGTTGGCGCTGGAACTAGCCGCCGCGAGAAGCGCGCGGACTGCGTCACGGCGCCGCTGAAGTGACAGATGCAAATGTGGCTGCGTGCTGCTCATTTGCCGACACCATTTTCCTCGCCTCGCTGGCTGCCTCTCCTTCCGGTGAGGTGTCCTGCGGGGCGGGGCGGGGCGGGGCGGGGTGGGGTGGGGTGGGGCCATGCCAGGTGCACGTAAAAGTGACGAGGATAACTACGCGGCCACGCCACGCGCACCAAGGCGGGTACCCGGCGGGTAACGAGTACACCAAGGCGCCATAAATCCGTCACTGTAATGATCTGTTACCGCGTTACCACCCAGCGTCGGAGTGGCCCTCGGCGCCCAGCCTCTCCAGGTCGTTCCAGGCTCCTGTCGTCCTGTCCGGCGGTGGGCCAGGAGGAATAAGCCACGCGTTTACTTCCTCCTCCTCTGGATTCCTACTCTAGTCGTGCGTGGCTGTACCAGAAAAAAAAAACTTATCCGTCGCTGGGATTGAACCCGCGACCTTTGGATCGGATACCCTACGCACAGGGGTTCACATCGACAATATCAGCTGTGGCGCAGAGCATACCGAGTCCGGACCGGTAGTCCGCAGGACGCTACGCTGGTTCGATCCCCGCCAGGGGTACTGTTTCATTTTTGCTCCACGGCCTCGTCTTCGCAAGCCCTGGCCTGCGGGCTCCGTAACCATGAGAAAAAAAGACGCGGCGAAAAAGATTCCCGGGAACAAAAAAAAAACGAGGCAGGGTTACTCGGGCCGGCCGGCACGCGGCACGCTCCATGACACGGTGTGTTGACTCTGTGACTGTCGCAGATTTCCGCGGTCAGTCCCACTGTGCGCCGCGCGGGGCCATGGTGCCGTGGTGCCGCGGTGGTCCTATCGCGACGCCTATCGCCGCGGTAACCATGGCGACCACAAAAGGACGGACTCGAGAGGAGTCGTTTTCCGGGTAGGCGAGTGTCAACGTCCGAGTTGACACTCCACTGCGACCCACAAACGGCCCCAGAAAAAAAAAAAAAAGAAATTGATATCTCGTGAAATGCAGGGGAAGGAGGGGCGGGTGTCCACGTCCACCGCCACGCCGAGCCAGACGTAAAGTTTTATGGCGACCTACCTAACCCAAGAAACAACTTGGCGTGACATATTTTCCGATTCCGCGGGCGCGGGCGGCAACAACCGGTGCAGCCCCGCCCCGCCCCGCCCCGCCTGGATAGTCTGGACGGTCTGGACTCTGGACGGGGCAGCCCTGAAACGCACCGCCCGCGTGGCAAGTCGACAAACCAACAAGCCCTGCAGGTCCTTCGGCCGTCCACATCCCTTACGTAAGGACCGCCCCGCCGCTCATACGCTGCGGCGCTGCGGCGGACAGACAGTCCGGCGGACGGCAACCGGTTCAACCCAAAGCTCTGCTCTATACTGGTTACGCGTCTCCCTCGGGGTCGTCTCGCTCCTCGCCACCGCCGGCCGACACTCGGGCCTCTATGGGCCCGCCCGTGTCGTCGCTCTGTCTCACCCAATACCCCATGAGTCCCATTTAGCGGCTCTGGAGCTCAAAACGCGTCTAGTGCTGGAAAAGTGCCCGGCCACCCACGGCCACGGGCTCGATGGCAAGCCGAAGGCCCTGGATCCGGAGGCCCTGGATCCGGAGGCCCTTGAAGCTGGAGGCCCTGGAGCTGGAGGCGGGCAACTCACTGTACAGGCAAGCCAGCCGACTGGACGGCTCCGCGAACTCCCATCTGCTTTGCAACAGTTGCGGTGTAATTATTTGCAGGCAGACAGCCTTGGCAGACGGATTGGCGCCGCCATCCTCGATGGGGAGTGCACTTTTCAGGGGCTGTCTCACTCCAAACTTTCTTGCACTTCGTCACCCGAGTGTACGTATACAAGATAATGTTCCATTCCGAGTGGACCAGATCACAGGCAAACCAGCGACACGGCGACCGGCGACGCGTTTCTTTATTTTTATTTGCAAAAGTTTTTTCTGTTTTTACTTTGTCTTGTCTGTGCGGCCGCCGCCGCGCCCATGGCGGGCTGATATGACGGACAGAGCGCCACCTTGCCCAACCTCCGCTGGCCTCGTCCCCCTCCCCCGCCCCTCCCCCTCCCCCTGCCCCTCGCCCCGCCACCCGCACAAACAGACAAGTCAAGGAGCGCAGAAAGGGAAACATTGCGACAAAGAAGAAAGGAGACGCGAGGGAGAGCACGCACCGCGAACGCGCACCGGCACTAGGACCTGGCCGCGCACAGTGGGTCAAAAGACCCACAGGACTCTGAAGCTCAAAACGCGTCCAGAATTCAGACCGCCTTCACGCGTCTTCTGGCCCACTGTGCCGCGGGGCGGACGGCGGACGCGGTCACCGGGCCGCCGGATGCACCCGCCTTGTCGCGGCAGCTAGCCCCTCCTTTGCGACGTCTCCTGCCCGGTCCCATTGTGTATGAAATACAGAAAGACAAACCAGACACTTTAAAAAGTATGTTTATATTGTTGTTGTTTTTTTGCGAGTGCATGGCACGATGCATCACGACCAGAGGAATTATGCTGCGTGCGTTCCAGGCTGGACAAAGTTGCGAAGCTGTGCCGCGGCCCGTGCGGGGTAAAGGGGGTACACTGCCAAGAGTAAAAAGGCTGCAATGGACGGGGAGGAAGGAGGCGTGGTGAGGACGAGAACGCGTTGCGACAAAAGCCCGCGGCACCTTCAAAGAGTCACGCGGGCATTTGAACATTTCCATCTCGGTCGCAATTATCATCCATTCCATTGAAGTCCTCCGGAGCGTGGCGGCGCGGCCGGTGGTGGGACTCGGGCACTCCGGGACTCGAGGCGGTCTCGTTGGAAAATCAAGGCAGGCTTGCTTCGTGGGACGCCGCGTGTGTTTGGCATGTCGGCGCGCCACCACCCTCAAGCACCTACAAAATAGCGCGGGGGCGTGGCAGATACAGTCCATTCAGTCCACCCTGTCCTCGCGGCTGTGGCTGATTCACTCTCCTTTGGTCGCCGCGAGGACAGGGTAGACTGAATGGACCATACCTGCCAAACACCGCAGTCTCGCCATGACTCACTTCGCTGCACAATGCCGCGCCCGCCTCACGCGCGAGGGCCTTGGCGGCCTGCAGTGCGACACGCGCCTGGACGCGCGGCTGACCGCTGCAGCTCCACTCCGGACAGCCGCTCCGTCTCTCTCGCACCCCTACGCGACGGCCCGTGAGTGCGAGAGAGACAGAGCCGCGCTGCGCCCTGCTGCTTCCTTCCTTCCTATTCGCCGCGCCCGGCCGCGCCGCCCCGTCGCAGCCACATCCTTCACGCCCGAGGGCAGCGACTCGTTTTATTGGGAGGACCAGAGGCCCCGGCCCACAGTGTGCCGCAGGCGGTCAAAACTCTGAACGCGTTTTGAACTCCGGAGTCGCCCAATGGGACCCGAACCGAACGTGTGCCCCGCCAATGGATTCCTCGGTCGAGAGCAATCCATTAGTGGGGTCACACGTTCGGTTCGAGTCCCATTACGTGACTCTGGAGCTCAAAACGCGTCTAAAGATTTGGTCGCATGCGCTGTTCTTCTGGCCCACTGTGCGGCCCCGTACCGCCGAAATGCGTTCGCGTGACCGCGCGCGGTGCACGCCGACGAGGCGTCTGTCTGTTGTTTTCATTCCCCCTTCCACCCTCCGCAGCTCCTCACTTCCGAGCGGCCTGTCCGAGTGGAGATAATCTGACCAAGGTGAAGGTGAGGGGCTCGAGGTTCGTGTGTGGGAGCCGCCAATAAGCTTCGCTTGGCTTCGCCGCCGGCCGCTCCCCGCGTCACCGCCGCCGCCGCCGGCCGGGCTGGCCCCGAGGCAGTGCCTGAGGTTAGGCCCATCAGCAGGCTGTCGTCGCGCTGTCTCCCTCGCACTCTCGGAGCAGGCAAGGGGTGCGAGAGAGACAGCGCGTCGAAAGCTCTGTGTGGAATCCGCCAGCGGGGCCCGCCGTCTTTGATTGTCGGTCGCGTTAGGTCAGTTGGACGACCCTGGCCGTGATCCTCGGGACGGCGACGGCGGCGACACTAGGCCGCCAACTAACTGCGCCGCGCGACGCCGCCGAGCGCCTAGTGCCGTACTCGGAAGCAGACGAAGTTAACGCGTTGCGAATGCCGCCGATGGTGATGCAGAGCGCTTCTCGGAGCCCCTCGTGCAGCCCGACCCATCATGTGGCGAGCAGCCTGGATTTCCCGTCCGCTGCACAAACACACTCACACGGTATGCCTTTGCGCGTTCGCGGCCCCCAATGTCACGCAAAGGTACTAAAAATACTGCCGGCGTGCACGCGCTGCGACACGCGCCGCCGACCACGCCCGTGCGTGCGTGCGTGCGTGTGCGCGTGCCGTGTGGGCCCAGCAACGCCACTCGCCAGCTCGGCCCACTACAAAGTAGCCCTCTGTGCGGGACGTGGAGACTCCTTGCGACCTGCCCGCGCTGCGACCCGGCCGGCCGGCCTTGGGCAAGGCCTTGGGCGGCAGCCTCCAGCTCGAGGCGAAAAGCCTGGAGGGGTAGGCAACACTCGGGCTCCGGAGCGCGGCGGGTCTGCCTACCCCGCAGTTCGCAGGCGCCAAGGCGCTCCACCCCGGCGGCATGCCGTGCCGCGCAGTGGGCCGGCCGCTTTCAAAGAGGTGCCCTCGTCCCAGGTGACCTGCAGAGTGGCTAGAGTGGTCATGACGCAGATGCTGATCCGATCGCAGAGCGCGGCAGGGGGCAGGGTGGTGGACGAGGTGGCGGAAGCCCCGGCCAATCACAGCGCGGCTCGAGGCAGAGCGGCGCAGCCATGGCGCAGCGAGCAGACCCTTGTCCGACCACTTTCCACTCGCTCCGCCAAATTAAGGAAATCGCCGCCCGGCGAGCAGAAGAAAGGGACCGGCGCGAAGGAGGACAATTAAGTAACGTTCGTAACTAAGGAAATAAAGGGGGAAATACTTGGTCTTGCGACAATGGCCGCACTCTAATCACTGAATCAGCGTAAATATTTAACTCCAATTTTTAAAAGTAACTGAGCTTTGATTTTTTTTTTGCATGCAAGGAGGTGCCCGTCTACCGCCTGCAGTGTGGCGCGTGTGCATCGCCGCCTCCTCCGCGACGGCCGGCGCCGGCCGGCGCGCTGATTGCGAACAGGCCGCTCTCGCGCTCACGGGGCGCTCCGTTCGGGGTGCGAGGGAGACAGAGCAACGAAAGCAAGCTCCTGTTCGGAAGCGGTCTCCTGATGGCGCGCGTCGATCAAACTTCCACAGTGAGTGTGTGACGCGACACCGAGGCCACGCACCAAATCCTCACAGGCCGTCGCGGCCTCGCGTTAGTGCCATTCTTAAACCTTTTTTTTTCCTGTCCAGTGGCCGTGACATTCGCGGGGTGCCGCGGCCGCCACGCCTCAGGACCGCGGCGCCTCTCCTCTGCCCATTGGTAGTCGCTAGTCAGCGCCCGCTTTCGGCCTTTGCCTTCGCACAGTGGGCCAGAAGACCGGCGCAGGCGGCCAAACCTCCGGACGCGTTTTGAGCTCCAAAGTCGCTAAACAGGACTCGAACCAAACGTGTGACCTGGATTCCTCGTTCGGAGAGCAATCCATTGGTGGGGTCACACGTTCGATTCGGGTCCCATTTACCGACTCCGGAGCTCAAAACGCGTCCGGAATTTCAACCGCCTCCGCCGGTCTTCTGGCCCACTGTGCTTCGGCTCCAAACATGACGTCATAATCCTCCTGTGGCGGTGACAGATTCGGCATGCCGGCCGGGCCACGGCATAGGTGGCGCCGCCGCGTCGCGTAGCGAGGCTTCGTTAGCGACTGTGTCTTTCTGACCACAACACAACATGGGTATTCAGGAGGAGTCGCGGCCGGGTGTGAACACACACACACACACACACACACACACACACACACACACACGCGAGCGAGCGCGAGCGAGCGAGCGCTCACAGGCAAAAGGAGGGGAAAAGGAAGAAAGACAAGGTTCCAGAGCGTTCGTTCCTTCATCTGTCGACAGCGGTGGCCGGGGCTGCCGGGGCCGTCGGGGTCCACCGCGCTGTGAGGTAAGGCGCGGTGCAAGGCGGCCGGGCGGGGATATTCCAGGCCAGAATTTGGTTGATTGAACGTCCCCCCCCCCGCCCCTCTCTCCAGCACAGGGGCAAATCCTGACGCATGCACACACACACTCGCACGCGGGCAAGGCACACACACACTGGCAGGCTTCCCCTTTAGCGCCTGTGGGAGAAAACCAGCACCGGGAATCGAGTCGATCAACAGTTCGAAACGACCCCAGCAGACTCGCCATCCGTTCCCTGGAAACTGTTGTAACCGCTGACTGGTTGTCGGCCGACACAGAACAACACTATTTGCATTCGACCCCCCACCCCGGGGGGCCCACCGGCATCACGTCTCCTAATCAATTCACGCACTACTACACTGCACGCCGGAGCGGAGTGGCCGATAACCCCGCACGCTCTCCCCGCACCGAGGACCGTCAATGGGGCAGGGAGGAAGCTGCCTCAAAATGGTCCATTCCCGTTTATTCCCCCGTTCTTCTTCTTTTTTTTTTTTTTTTTTTTTTTTTTTCCTCTCGCGATTTTCCTTTTGTCTTTCAGATGTCTGCATGTACTGTTGGAGCTCGGCCTGGAGCGTCGTCCCCTCCAGCCCGGCCTTCCCTTCCAGCAGTCCGGCGGCTGGCCGGCCCGGCAGCGCGTCCAGGGTGGCTGCCATTGTCCCCACCACCGCGCCCCACTACGCCCCGCGCGCCGGCCTGCACCGCGCCGCCACCATAAAAGCCGTCGCGTCCGCGGGCTCCTGACTTAGTACGCCGCCTCACTCACAGGCTCCCAGTGTGTCGCTCGCTCCTCGTCGCTCGCTCAGCTCGGCTGTGACACGCGGTGAGTGACACGAGGACGTGACGGGGTCGAGTGTGCGATTGCCTTTTGTGACGGTCTTCGTGACGACGGCCTCTGCGACTGGCCGGCCGCCCCGCGCTCGATGAAGACGCGCCTCCCTGGATTACGCGCGCCCCACGCCTCGCCGCCGTCGCCCTGGACTTCGCGTCTTCCAGCTCTCCGGCGGCAGCGACCAACTCTCGGCTCGTTTCGCGGCTTTCCGCGACCATTCACGTATCGCGAAAAATTCGCGATCGAAAAAAGGGGGCCGTAGGCCGCCGCGTGGCCGAGTCCGGCGAGAACCGTTACCGCCACCGCCATTGTCCGGGGACCAGGACGGCGTCGGCCCGGTGTCATCGTGCTGGCCGCCGCGCGAGGCCGGCAGTGCCGTCATCATCGCTCAAGCGGATCGCTCTCTGCCAGTTTCCGTGCGAACCGTTTTTGAATCGACGCGTGTTGTGCAGTCGGCACGCAGGACACCGGCTGAACAAGTTGCCTACATCCCCGGCAGCAACGTTACCCTGTCCAGAAGCACGGCAGCGCGCGTGTACGCTCACGTCGCGACACAGAATCTCTCCCTCGTTAATTAAGTTTTGTTTTTCTTTGTCTCTTTCCTGCCGCGCGAAATTTGACGTGTATGTGTCGGCGACGCGGCCACGCGCTGTTCGTCCACACGTTGGTGCACCGTGCGACTCGTTATACAGGGCCGGGCCGCGCCGCGCCGCGTGTCTTCTGCTAGTTCGTCCTTTGTCCGCCAGCGAGTGTGTGAGTCACCGGCCGCCGCTTCCGGGTGGCCCGCGGCCACCCGCGAAACGAAACGCGCCTCGCCGCCGTCGTCGCCGCCGTCCTTAAAATTTACCCACAGAAATCATGTTTGTTCGCAGCGCCAGCGCAAGAGGTGGGGCGAGGCGGGGCGGGGCGGGGTAGGTCGAGCCTCCAGGAGCAGGCAGGCCCTCCTCGCCACGCACCGGCCGGTCTGAGCCGGGCGAGGTGACGCAACGGGCGTGTGTGTGTGTGTGTGTGTGTGCGTGCGCGCGTGCTCACTGTTAAACACGACGGTCATGACGGCGGCTGGCGGGGCGGGGCTGGCCTGTCGCTCCCACCCTACACGTGGTGTCCACGCAGTAATCAGGCGCCCCGCCACGCCACGCCTCCTGGTTAACGCCGACAAAGTAGTGAAAGTCAAAAACGACACGCGTGCCGCGCCACGTCACCTTCAAACGGCGGGGAAAGACATTGGCAATTTGAAAAACGTGGCGTGGGGACTGGTGAACAGGGTGGGTGGAAAGAGAGAGAGAGCGAGTGTGTGTGTGTGTGTGTGTGTGTGCGTCTCCCTTCATTTAAAACCGGATCGTTCAGGAGCACATGGCGTGGCGGGGCGTGGCGGGGCGGGGCGGCCACACGCTTTGTCGCCGTAAACGTCGGAGCGAGGCGTTGCTCAACGTGAAAGCACGGCGATGGATCTCCGTGGGGTGTAATGAGACAAGTCGGGGCGTGGCGGGGCGTGGCGGGGCGTGGCGGGGTTGACCCGTTTCACAACCGCGGCCTGGCTGCACGTACGTACGCCTCGCACACCTCGTACTGCACGGCCTGCCGCGCGGCCTAACCAACGACTCGGCCGCCCCTCATTAAGCTATCTATCCACAGCAGTGCAAGCGGCAAGGCGATGCCAACGTCGTGCTGACGGTGTTCCCTCTGCCCGCAGGACCAACCGACAGTCATCATGAAGGCTTTCGTCGCCGTGATGGTCGCCGTGGCGCTGGTGGCGGTGCACGCCGCCGACGAGAAGAAGCCCGCCGACGGCGAGCGACCCAAGACCTTCCGCCGACTCATCCCCGCCGACGTCCTCCGAGGTGAGTCCCGAATCGTGGTTCGTAGGTTCGACTCCCGGCAGCGGCGCGCCCGTTTTCGCCGAGCGGCTGGGCTGCGCTGCGCTGCCCGCTGCGGCCGAGTGCCCATCCGCGTGGCGACGCGTGACGCGCGCGTGCGTGATGCCGTGCCGCGCGGCCCAGGGCTGCCGGCCGCCGCGGTCAGTCCCCCTCCAGTCACGCGCGGGCGGCGGCGAAAAGGGCAACAAAGCCTGATTACTTTTTGTGCGATTCGCCGGTACATCTGCATGTGAAATTAGCATCCGTGCGATCGGCGGTGACCGTGTCTGTTTGGACACCGCGAGGTCAAAGCCCACAGCTGCTGGTGCGGCGCGCGTCCAGATGAAATGAATTGGGGAATCGCCGATCGCGGGACGCGACGGACCGTACAGCGGTGTTACCGTTTCCACTCTTGAGTCGAGGTTTTAATTTGAGACCAATGCGCCAGGACATGGGTTCGCCAGCGGTTCGACCACCGGGCTCGCAGGGATGCCTACCCTCGCCATCAGGCGCTCCTTGACTTGAAGGGCTAAACCGCAATTGATCGCATGCCGTTTCGGGCCCGGTAACAGACTCTCTCTCTCTCTGTCTCTCTCTTTCTCTCTCTCCCTCTCTCTCTCGGCACAAAACGCAGGACGCAGCGAGGCCGCGTGGCAGCGGAAGTGCAGTGAATGAGCGGCTCTGTCATCGCCGCCAAGGTGGTGGGCTGGCCGCCGGCTGCCGGCGATGCCTCCTCCCGGGCCTACGCGAAACGGGCGCGCGTCCTTGGCGCCGCCGCCACGCTGGGCACGCTCCAGCGGTGCAGTGCCATTCATCCAGGCGCGACGCCGCAGCCCCGCACAACGCGGCGCTGGCGGACCTCTTCCGGTCCGGCCGCGCGCCCTTGGCCTTCAGCGCGGCGGGGCGGGGTGGGGCCGCCGCGCCCTGGGCCCTAACACTGGACTGGAACACACCGCCGCGTGACGTCAACCGCGGCGCCGCCGTCGTCGTCCTGCGGTCCCCCACTACACCGCGGCCCCGCGGCGTCGCGTCGCGCTGCATGCGGACTGCAGGCCGCGGCCACCTCCTGGGCCGCGTGCCGCCCTGGTGCTGCACCTGGCCGAGGGCGGGGCGCCAGGCGCCAGGCGGGGCCCAATGTGAATCTGAATAAGACGCGATGACGCGTCTGTGCCTCCTGAACGGCGTGCCCCGCCCTCGGCGCTCGCTCACGGCTCACGTGAGCGCCGACGTGTGGCCGGCCGGCCGTACAGCCTGCCAGACACAGACCCTCTTTGGCAGCCCCTCTCGACTTGCCTCATTATTTGTACTCCGTGCTCCGTGTGGTGGGTGCCAAGAGCGGCCCGCGACCCGGCCGGCCTGGCGCGGATCCCAAGACACACTCGCGAGGAGACTTTCGATTGAGCAGTAGCCGAGCTAGCCTTGACCCGCGCGGCCCCTCTGTTGCAGACTTCCCCGGCATGTGCTTCGCGTCCACGCGCTGCGCCACCATCGAGCCCGGCAACACCTGGGAGCTGTCCCCCTTCTGCGGCCGCTCCACCTGCGTGACCGCCGACGGTGACCAGGCCGGCCGCCTGCTCGAGCTGGTCGAGGACTGCGGCCCCCTGCCCGTGCCCAACCCCAAGTGCAAGCTCTCCGAGAAGACCAACAAGACCGCCCCCTTCCCCGACTGCTGCCCGACGTTCGAGTGCGAGGAGGGCGCCAAGCTCGAGTACCCCGAGGTCGCCACCGCGCCCCCGCCCAAGGAGGCCGCCAAGGACACCCCCAAGGCCTGAGCTACCCCCAGGGCGCGACCGTCCTCCCCCAACTCACTGTGATGTCACCACCGTAGAGTCCCCCGTCCCTCGGCCCCCGGGCTCGGCGCCAACATCATCAGCAAGTGCACCTCGCTGACCTTCATCGCAAGTCTTCCACGACGCCGAGCCCGGGCGCCTCCCTGCACCCCCTCCCCCTCC
Source organism: Stenchaetothrips biformis (assembly GCA_030522485.1). NCBI lineage: Eukaryota > Metazoa > Arthropoda > Insecta > Thysanoptera > Thripidae > Stenchaetothrips > Stenchaetothrips biformis. The sequence goes on along the minus strand of CM060090.1, from coordinate 4,710,075 downwards.
CCCGCTGCGCGCCCCCTGCCCTGCGCTCCCTCAAGGCCCCACTGGGCCCCATGGAGAAGCGCAGAGCGAGGTGCAAGCGGAGCGCAAAGACTGAACTCCGACGCAACGCCGGCACCGACAAGTACGCCGAGCGAAATTCCATTGCCCGCAACGTTTTTAAGTCAAACTGTCAAAAATTGTGAAAAAAAGGCAAAAAAATAAATTTAAAAAAAAAAACAAAAAAAAAACACGTTAACCGTAATTAGTGTGATCTTCACTTCCCATATCATCTGTTGGACAACCATGTTCATATTGTAGTAGGAAGAGGTGAGGGTGAGAAAAGAAAGCAGTGATAACAAAATATACATATTTAATACTATCACACCAAAGTCTTCATACAAATCGATATTTGACCTGCTTAAGCTGATTTATTTGTACAATTACGAAATCAAAATTAAAACATACCAACTCAGCAATTTAAAAACTTGAATAAAACATGTATAAAAGACTTCAATCTTTGGGTCAATCCTGATTCAAAGATTAACGCCAGCATTTAAAAACACCTCAATACTTCCAATAAAATTCTACAACATAATTAGAATTGAAAAAACTGTTTAACAAATTAATTCCTAAAAATACAAACTCGGTATAATACATTTGTCTGCGCTTAGTGATCCAGGATTCTGAGATTACCAGACACAATCTTGTTTTCCAGAACAGCTCCTGATGGTATATCAATCCTATCCCCATGATTGGCAATAATAATTACAGTACCCTGAAAACAAAAGAATACAAATAACAAAGAGACATGCAATTTTTTTCCTGCAGCAAGCAGAATTTAAAAAACAAACAAACACTCACCTTCAATACAACTCCCCTGCCAAATGTAACATCACCAGACACCGTTAGATGATCAAGCTCAATAATGTTGGGTACATTGGCAAACCGGCTCAAAAACTCCTTGACCTAAATGTAACCAACACGTCAGTAAAAAGGCTCCAATAAAACATGCAAGGAAAAATAACAAATGAGGGGGGGGGGGATTCGTACCTTGGCAAAGTGATTATCACCCAATTTCACCAAAGGAGTAGTGAGGAACATCCTTTCAGGATTCATGACTAGAGATCCATTCTGCAAGCTGTACAAATTGCTCATGACCAGCAGAAGATCTGAAGTTTTCTTCACAGGAAGGAACCGCCGACGAGGTACGTTAATTCCTTCAAAAACACAACAAAATAAACAAGAAATAAATGAAATGTCAACAAGGAGGCCAAGATGGATCACAGGAGTGAAACACGGCCTGCTTACCAAGTCCACCGTCAAAAGACTTCATGGCTGCACCCACTGCAGTCTCCAGTTGGATAACATTGAGGCCTTTATCGAGCGTCTTGTTGTTCACAATTATTTCAATGTTCAGAGCATTCTCTGACATGAGCCGATCAATCGCTAAAACGTTTAAGGGGTTAAAAGAAATTAGAATTGTTCGAGACAAAATGGAGATGTATGAAAAGGTAGTAAGTTGGAGCAAGATACACATACCGCTGAGCTTGACCCAAAGGTTGTTGGTGTTGAAAAATTTAAACGTCTTGACTGACTTGAAGTCCTCGACATGATCCTTTGGAACCTGGGCTATTTCCAGGAGGCGAAGCTTGTTCTCGTACTGGATCAGAGTACCACCCTGGAAACAACAACCAATGGGAGAACGAGTTCAAGAGGAACTTCTCCAAAGCGACAAAACAGCTTGATCTTGACAAAAGGTTTACCTTCACGTCGGCCCGAGTTTTGTCCGTGACCTCCATGACGAACTCGGGTGATTTCTCATCCGTGTTGAGTAGCAGGTCAGCGATGCTCAGATCCACAGTCGCGCCCAGGTTGTCGATGTTGGAAATGAACACGTACTCCCGACCCTGAGTGAGAACGAGAACGATTTAGCATTACAAATGTTCGCGACAGAAAATAAGAAAAAAAAACACGACGAACGGACGCTTTTACCTGCTCCAAAAACTTCTGCAAAAGTCCGGAGTTCTTGAAGCTCTCGTAGAAATCACCGTGTCCAGGCGGATACCACCTACAGGGAGGAAATAAACAGTTATGGACAACTTGCAATGTTTTATGACAAACGAAGACGGCGTGGGGACAGCTGGTGGAGCGCCTGCGCCGCGGAGGTCGGCATCCTCTCGCCCCGTCAGACACGATGGGTTGCCTGCCGCCGGGCGTGGCGCCACTCCATTCAACGCCTCCACTGCGAGCGGCACGAGCTACTCACGCCTCCATGTCGCTCTCCACGTCGCAGTTGCGCGCGATGGGCATCAGGGACTCCTTGTTGATGCGCGGGTAGCAGCTCTGGTTGAACGTGTAGATCTCAACCTGCAGGTTGCGGTACTTGCGCGTGATCTTCTGCGTGTCGGCGTCCGTGTTGAACGAGTTCATCAGCACCAGCGGCACGTTCACGTGGTACTTCTTGTTCAGATACTGCAACACGGATAGTGGGAGCGTCACACTCACTGCCCTGGCGCACAGCGGCCCAGAAGACCGGAGGAGGCGGTCGAAATCCCGGACGGGTTTAGACGTGACTCCGCCTCAGCTCTCACCTCTATCTGCTGCACGGTCAAGTCCAGGAAGGTGAGCTCGGAGCGCACGGGGATGACGGACTTGGGGCCGTGGCACCCCATGGATGTCCCCAGGCCACCGTTCAGCTTCACCACCACCAGCTTGTTCAGCATGGCGTGCAGCTGCTCCGGGGCCGGCTCCTTCAGCGTGCTGTGGTCGCGGACCTGGCGACACAAGGCAACCCCGGAAAATGGTCAACATATCGTCTGGGCCTCGGCTTCACTGAAGGGAAATCAACGCAGGTGGGCCAGTCTGGGTGGGTATGGGGGCAACGCGGACTGCGGATAACCCTGGGCTGATCTATTGGCAACAATGCCGGATGAAAGTCCCCAAGGACAGGGGCGGGGCCAGGCAGGGCCGTCCGTCCCTTAGCGTTGCGGCGCTGCTTGGCGCCGAGGCGGTCAGACTGCATTGCCAGCCCGTCTAGAGAAGTGCAGTGCGGCCACAGACGTGCAGTAAGAGATGCCCCAGAGGGGGAGAGGGGGGGGGGAATGATTAGCAGACGTTCGTCAACCTCGAGGCCTTGAGCGTGCCTTGAGCGGCAAGGCCGAGCCGGGCGGGGCCCACTGGTGGGGCCCTTCGAGGCCAAGGACCGCGCGCACCACCAGCCGCCATAGGCCGCCATAGGCCGCCATAGGCCTGCAGCAGGCCGCATTACACTACGAAGCCCAGCGTGCCAAACCTCTCGCACAAGACTGACCCAGCGAGTTAAAAACAAACACTTTTCAGATTACAACCCCACCCCCACCCCCTAATTGTAAAATGGGCGCCCCACCAACACCTCTCCCCCTGCAACGCACAGCTCCACAGTCGCTAAATGGACCTCGAACCGAATGTGCGACCCCACCAATGAACTGCTCTCCGAACGAGGAATCCATTGGTGGGGTCACACGTGCGGTTCGAGTCCTGTTCAGCGACTCTGAAGCTCAAAGCGCGTTTTGGCCGCCTGCGCCGCGGTCATGTGGCCCACTGTGCCACGGCCTGCTCAATGCCTTACCGCATTCTCGGGCAGCTTCTGGATGCGGTCCCAGCTGATGGTGGAGCCCTGGTCGAGCAGGAAGCGCTCGAAGAGCCGCTGGAATCCCTGGAACTCCTGCTCCACGGTCTTCTTGGTCTCCTCCTCGGCCGTGGCCAGCAGCCCCTCCAGCTCGTGCGCGAGCTGCGTCTGCGCATCGCGCTTCGTCAGCTCCTTGAACTCCCTGGAGCCGGACGGCACGCGCTGGTGGCCGCGCATCTGTCAAGGAAAGCAAGCACACCGTCAGGAAGTCTGTCAAGGAAAGCAGCACACAGTCGGGAAAGCCACAGCAAACAAACGAACAACTTGACATTACGCGCCTAAAATCAAAATTAAGAAAAAAATTAAGAAAAAAAATGAAAAACAAAAATTAAAACGCTTTTGTTACGAGAAAGAGACATTTACAGATTTATTCTTCTGTACTACTACGAGGGATTGTGTGGGAGGATGGAAAAAAAAGCAGTGTGCGCCGCGCGATATGGGAAATAGACCGGAAACCGTCGTGTGTGAAGCTGAGGCTGACGCCGAGATCCTGCGGTTCAAGACCGGCCGTCCTCGAATATCAGAGTTCAATCTCCAAAGCTATCGCTTTCTGACCCAAGCACGAAAGGCCACGAAGGGCGGCTCGTCCAAAGGCCCGGGTTCGACTCTCGCTGACGCCTCTTCAAACGCCATTTTATTTTCTTGAACCGTTCTGTGCGACGCCGAGGGTGGTATAACTGAGGGATGCCGCCAGTCGCCTCGCAACTGAGGGAACACCAACAGAGGCACCTACCCGGTAAAGGGGGAACTTGCGTCGACCGGCAGCATCGGCGGCCTATAGTGGGCCAGAAGACCGTTCGAGGCGGCCAAAACTCTGGACGCGTTTTGATGTCCAGAGTCACTAAACAGGACTCCGAACCGAACTTGTGAACCCACCAATGGATTTCTCATTCGAAGAGCAATCCATTGGTCAAGTCACACGTTCGGTTCGAGTCCCATTTAGCGACCCTAGAGCTCAAAACGCGTCCGGAATTTTGACCGCCTTCACCCTTCCTCTGGCCCACTGTGCAGCGTGCGTGCAAAAACGGGCTCGTCCGTCATCGCGTCGCCAGACACGCACGGTGACGACGTAGTAACCGAGCCAGTCATCCAGCGGCGTCGCGTGGCCTTGGCGGCGCCGCGTCGCCTCGTCTGCCTAAAGTCGGTTCCTCGATCGCAAAAACACACGCCTCATCGGCAGACTGGCGGGACAATGCGCGCAAACAACCAACGGACCGTGCGGCCCGGAGGGAGACAAGTTCTCCGAGGAGCACCCAAAGGTCATGAAGCACGCCGGACCGGACTAGGGGGCATTCGACGAACGACCCACGAGGCGTCTCCGCCAGTCACAGCTCGGACGCGCGCCAAACCAAACAACGCCCTTCCAGCTTCCTTCTCTCAAGCTTCCAGCCACCGGCGGACCGCCAGTCCGGTACAAGCACCACCAAAATGCTGCTTCCGCACGCGTGGCCCGCGGCCGGGCGAGGCTGGGCGCGGCGCCGTCCAGCGGGACACTTGCCCAGCATTTGATGCCGGCCGGCGATTTGTTTACGGATGGCGCGACGCGGCCGGCAGGTGACCTTGGGGGTCCCCGTCAGCGACCCGCTCCGAATGGCGTCGCGACGTCGAGGACCGCGACGACGCTCACCAGCCTGATGACACCGACGCCTCCGATAACATTCGCACCCCAACGACGAGTACCTGGTTGGTGGGCGACAGCCGGTCCGGCAGGCGTCCACGCCGCCCCTGCGGCGCCACGCCGTCATCGTGGAGGAGGCCACTGCCGGCCCGCTCGTTCATGCCGTCGTCGACGACCTCCCGCACCGGCGATCCGCAGCTTCCCATGTGGATCACGACCATGGCCAGGCGGGGCACGTGTCAGTCCGCTTCAAGTTCAAGAGCGCGTTTGTTGCCGGCCTGCCGGCCTGCCACTGTGTTGTGGACTGGGCCGGCTCGGGTGTCTGCGCAGTGTCCAGGGGAAGGAGGAGGGGGTCGCCCAGGCGCAGCCAGGCAGCCGGGCAGCCGCCAGCCCAGCCGGCGCGCGGCGGGCCCAGTGCAGGCCCAGTGCGTATGCTAGCGCACTCTAACGGCGGCGGAAGCCGACGAGTAAGTAAACAGACGGCGGCCGAAGTAGCGAAAAACAGACGCCCGTCCGTCTGTCTGTCTGGTCCTTCCCTCCCTGGCACCCCGTGGCGATAACGGGGCTGTGGGCGTGGCAGGGCGGCAGAGCTCGGGCGGGACACAGTGGGACACCCTCCAGCCGGGGGTGTTTGCGGCAAACAGCCTCACGCGAGCTGCGCCGCTGCACCGCTGCGCCCCGCCGACCGATAAAAGCCGCCGCGCGTCTCACGCTCGGATGATGGTCGCCCTTTTCCCGGCGTCCAATGTAGAACCACCCCCAGCGCCCCCACCCCAGCCCGCTGACGGTAGAGGCAGGGGCGGATCCCGCACAGTGGGCCGGGGGACCGGGCAGCAGGCAGCCGCACGGCGTCGTCCTCTGGATGCCTCAGGACTCAGAGTCGAAAGGACCGAAAATTGTGACAGTTTCGATGATCTACCTAAAACGTGAAAGGGTTGAGATGAAATTTACAGCTCTCGAGAAAAAGTACAACTGTCAGAATTTCAGTTTGTTTCGGTTTGTTTTTAAAAAGTTTAATTCACGGTTCTTTTTAAGTTACTTTTCGCTGCAAGAGTCTACACCGAGAGCATTTCTCGAGAGCATCGAGAGGCCACGCCTTGGAGGCCACGCCCCCCACCGCGCAGCCGCGGCCAATGGGTTGCCTACCCCTTGCGGCGAACGCCGCGAACAGCCGCTGAAGAGCACGTCAGAAGACCGGTAGAGGTGGTCAAAATACCGGACGCGTTTTGAGCTAGTCGCTAAATGGGACTCAAACCGAACGTGTGACCCCACCAATGGATTGCTCTCCGAACAAGGAATCCATTGGTGGGGTCAAAATCCCGTTCAGGATTTTGACCGCCTCCTCCGATCTTCTGGCCCACTGTGCGCCCATGGCAGAGCAGGCCAATGAGTCGGAGGGGCCAGAGCCCGGCGCGTCTAATAATGGTCCACGATTTGCGCCACACAAACACAAACACACGCACGGCGCACACCCACGACTGCCAGGGCATGGCCAGGGAGCGCCTCCCCCACGGCCGCGGTTGGCCGCGGTGTCGGTCCCACGGCGCGGACACAGCCGTGCCGGCAGGCAGGCCCGCGGCGGCGGCGCGGCGTGCAGTGTGGCCCACCCTCCCGTCCGCAGGCGCTCGCCTGGGCGCGGTGCGGGCCGCGCCCCGCGCCCTGAGCTGCGAGAGTCGCGACGCGACTGGGTTTCCATTCTCGCTTCTCCTCGCTCGGCCGGTGGAAAGGCCCAAAACCGTTTCGCACCATCGCCTTCGCCCTCCCAGACGATTATAGAGCACTCTGTACGGAAATAGCGACCTCCGCCCTGCTGGCCCAATGTGGTCGCCTTCTCCGACTCGCCGACCCGCAGCGAGAGGCGACGAGGCGAGGCGAGCATCTCTAATTGGGTGGTGGTGGCTCTCTAGGCTCTGGCGTGACCAAAGTTTTATTGATTCGACTCGGCGTCAGTAATTGGGATGAACCACGCACACGCGGCAGCGCGCGCCAGTGCCGTCACCCGGCCGACCGACCGACCCAAAGCCACTTTGGACTCTGCCTTCGTTGAAAATGGCGAAAAAGCGGGAGCGCGCGAAAGCCAATTAATGAGTGGCAGGGTCAGTGGCCCCGACGGGCCGGGCGCATCCATCCTGGGCTCTCTTATGGTGCTGGCTCACGTAACGCTGCCTGGCACCGCGGGCGTCGCTTGTCGCCTCCAGCGGGACGATGACTCCGGCTGACTCCAGGCCGCGCTGCGCCACGCTGCGCCACGCTGCGCCGGCCAGCCACCTGCCGCGCGGTGCGGCACGGCCCGCGTGGAGTCAGCTGGGTCAGAGCGAGAGAGAGAGAGAGAGAGAGAGAGAGAGAGAGAGAGAGAGAGAGAGAGAGAGAGAGAGAGAGAGAGAGAGAGAGAGAGAGAGAGAGAGAGAGAGAGAGAGAGAGAGCGGGGGGGGGGGGGGGGGGGGGGGGGGGGGCGTGATAAGATTACTGGGGCGGCCATCTGTAGAGGTGGTCAACAGTGTCAGGGCACCGGCCCTGCTGCCTTCACGCAAAGCAGGCGGTCCATTGAGTGCGTGTGCTTTCGTTCCGATATCTCCCTCAGGCATTACTCGACAATTAAACATTGGGGGTCCGCTGCCCGCTCTAGAGTAACCTGACCTCGGCGGCAATGGCCAGCCGACAAAAGGGCCGCCGCCAGGGGGTGCGGGGGTCTGGTCCGGCCCGCGCCGCGTGCTCCACTCGCTCCGTCTCCCTCGCACCTCCACGGAGTGCCCCACGAGCGCGAGAGAGACAGAGCGCCGCTGGTTGATAAGGCGCACCGCCAGGCGGGCCCTGCAGGGGTTATCGCGCCAAATACTCGGACGACTTGGACGCACGGCCGCGACGAGGGCGTGTCCGGGCGCGGCGCGGCGTCCGGAGTGGTCATGATGGGTGTCCGCGTGATAACGCATCCTCACAATGGGAATCAGCGTGGCGTGGCCGTCAGCGCGCAACGCTCAGAAACGCCCGGCAACGCCCGGCTCGTGGTGAAGGCCGGCAGTCGCGACAAACAGCGGCGCTGACCTTACCCCGGCTAGGCCCGGCCGCCCCCAGGGTCGAGGACAGGTGTCCTGGCCGCCCCCGCACGGCAGGCCCCCGCCAACGGGTGCGGTGGCGGCTCTAGGGGCACCAGGCCTGACATCTCTCCCGGTCAGGCCGGGTACCGTCCTGTAGGTGGGCGAAAGGTGTTACATGTCCCCCTCCGCAACACAATGCCAGGACCGCCCCTGGCGCCGCGATACGTGTACGCCGTGTTTACGCTGCTCCGCACAAACGCACGCAAATAGCGCCCTCGGTGTGCACGCCGGGCAGGAAGACACGGACAAAAACGCGGCCGGGAAAAAAAAGGGGGAGACGGCGGCGAGTTGGACCAAGTTCGACGGACGCGCAACGCGCACGGCAGCGCGGCGCCGATCATACCGCGGCCGTGGCCGCGCAGCGAGATACGCCGCCGCTGCTGCAGCGTGCGGCGATCTACATTGTTTGTCGGAAAATTCCGAACGCGCGGTTGGAGAGAGACTGCCTCGGACGGCACTGCAGGTCCCCTAGGCCTGGCGGCGACGACGCAGCGTCAGCGTAGCGCGTTCCTGGTGCCGATGGCGGTCTGGCCGCGGCCGTAAGCCCAAACCCAAATCCAAGCGCGACTGGCCAGGCCGCTGATGCAATGCAATGCCCTCATTGGACCCCCCCCCCCCCCAGGAAAAAACCAAAGAACCCACAAAAAACAAAAAACAACAACAAAAAACACATACACACACGTTCTTCCTCCGTCGAGCTACTTATAGCCATTGTGAAATATCTGAAAAATGGTTCCGGTCAATTTCACGCACGCATCGGCATCGGGCTGGGCCGCCCAGCCTGGGCGCCGGTCGGGCGAAGTGCAGCCAAATTGCCGCGCCAACAATGCCAGACGGTGGAGGGGGAAGGGGAGGGGGCGCGGCGCGGCGTTGCCAAATCGTGCGTAGAAGGAACGGATTGCGCTGTTGGACAGCGCCCGAGCGCGAGGACGGTGCCGCCCGGGCTGCACGCGGGGTGGCTGTGTGATCGTTCCACAGGCTGCGAGCCATTCGCTAACTATCTCCCCGGCAGCCAGTCCCCTATATTATTGTTAGGATACATACGCGCTTGGGTTCTGTACTCGAGAGTAAACGACGTTAGCTGATACATTTACCTAGCCAGCTGACACCCTCCTGAGTAAGTCTTTTTCTGTTCGATATGTTTTTAAGTCTAATCAGCTAAAATTCTGCTAAAAATCGTTTAATTTTTTTTTTTTAAATTTTGTAAGGTGTATTCACCCGTACTCATGTGTTACACCAGAACGCTGAGTGATTCGCCCATCCCTCGGGGGAGCTGGGGGAGCGTGCAGCGTGCATAGTCCCCGCCCACGCCCCCCATGACGTCGGCGGTCCAGTTTTAGGCTTAGCGGCCCGGCGGTGGTCCATCGCGAGCGTATCGCGAGCGTAACGCGAGACGGGTCAACACTGGCCATATCTCTACACAGTCAGTCACAAGAGATGGGCTCGGCGACGAGGAAGAGAGGAAGCGGCCTTGGCTGCCCGGTGGCCCCGCTCTTGTTCCGATCGGCCTCGTGGATCCGCGCGGCAACGGCAGTGCGTGGCGTGGCGTGGCGTGGCGTGGCGTGGCCAGCAGTCACTAGCCCCGGCGTTGGCCTAGGTCAGGCGGCGGGGGCGTGGCTGGCGGCCGGCTTGCGTAGCGCCGCGTAGCGCCGCGTAGCGCACAGGGTGTCTACAGCGTGTATACAGGACGGCTGGCGGGCAAGCCGCTTCATTTCCCATCTCGGCGCCTCTACCATACCATACGGTCCAAGGCAGAGGGGCGTGGCGCGTACGGCAAACATACTCGGAAAAAAAAATTGGAAATAAGGAAAACTAGGGAGCACCTTGTGACTGGCGGGCTGGCAGGTTTCCCCCAGCCCGGCCGGCGTCGTGGTTGTTTGCTCCTGCCGGCCACGGAGCGAGAAAACAGAAAACCCGATCGGAATCCTTCCACGGCAGGCCGTGGCCGCAGTGAAAACAATTCCACGAAATCGGCGCGACAATGCACCAGTGCAGATAAAGCGGAGGCAAGTCTTGTTGGGAAACGGCGACTCCAGCAGCCAGCACGCCCACGCGCAGTGGGCCAGAAGACTGGCGCAGGCGGCCAAAACACTTGGACGCGATTTGAGCTCCAGAGACGCCACCAATGGACTCCGTTCGGAGGGCAATCCATTGGTGGTGTCACACGTGCCACGTGCCATAACTGCCAGGCGGGCTCAAATGATCTATTAGTCGCCCTGCCTCTGTCGCACTCCCACGGGATGCTGTACGAGTGCGAAAGAGACAGAGCGGCAGACCCTTCCGAACCACTCGGCTGCGAGCGCGGCGCTAACACCTTGACGTTCGCCTTGACGAGGGGCGCGGTGTCCTTCGCGTCGATCGGACGAGGAGACAAAACGAAGTGAACGAGAGAACAGGGGAAATAAAAGAGGAAAAAAGAAGTAAGGGACGATTCGTTATCAGCTCCGATACGACCGTCATGAAGCGACATAAATACACAATCAGAACAATAACTCGCAAGGAAGGGTACTTGTTTGCTTGTTCGAGAAAGGCGTCGGGCCCGCTGGCGGCCGGCCCCGGCCTGCTGGCTGATTCCGAGCAGTGCCGCCGTCTCTCTCTCGCACTCACGAGCCGTTGAGACGCGAGAGAGACAGCTGACGCCCCAAGGGTGGCCAAGGTCGTACTCACCACCTCGAGCATGCGGTCCATGGCGGTGTCCTGGCCGGTCCTGGCACCACCACCGAGCCTGGCCGCGCGGCGCCTGCCTCGCGTGGGGCTGCGGCAGGCTGGGCTGAGGTAACTCAGTCGCTCATCGCCACTTTATCGCGAGACGTTATCGCCAGTTATCGCGCGCACACAGCCCGCTCGTCACACCCGTCACGGCGGCGCGTGTCACACTGTCACACTGTCACGGCCTAGGCACAGCCGGCTGCCGCGGCGTGCCCGTCCTTCCTGGTCCTTAGCAACCGCGCGGTGGACGCGCAGTAGCAGACGACGCGCCGGCAGACGACGCGCCGGCCACGCCCCGCGGCGGGAGCATGGCTCAGCATCTCGAAAGGGCGACCCAGACCCAGAGCGGCAGCGGCAGAGGCAGCCATTGGCCCGGCACGCGACATTGACGCGACAATAGACCGATTCCGAGAGTCCATCTCTCTCGCACCATGAGGGACGCCCCATGAGTGCGAGAGGGACAGAGCGACGAAAACGACTCTCGGAATCCGTCTATGCTGCCGCGTCAGTGAGTCTCGTCATGGAATAAGACTTGAAGGTGCTGCCGAGTGCCATATGGGCCGCGAGGTGCTTCAGACGCGGCGTCCAGACGCTTCACTCTGCTCCCGGCGAAGCACCTTCCTTCATTCAAACAGTGTGTACAGTCGGGATGCACTGCCCCCTCCCTCGCGGGCTCCACGTGCGCAGTGGAGCGGAGGAGCAGAGAGAAAGGACGCGTTCCCCGAAATAAGCCACGTGTGCAGCAGCGCCAAATGCCGCATCGCCGCGGCCCTTTGTCTCGAGGACTTCCCTGTGGCAGCCGCCGCCAGGACCGCGAGGGCCCGCCAGCCCTTTGCGTAGGGCAGGCCTTTCCCGAGGTCACGGCCACAGGCTGCACGTGGTAGGTAGACGCGGCGTTCCCCACGTCCTGGAAATCTGGAAAGCGCGTTGACCGGCTAGCGGGCCGGCGGCTAGGCCGCGGTGCACCGCGGTGGCCGGGCCGACGAAAGCGGGGCCCGTGTAAAGAGAAGGAGAGGAGGGGAGGGGCGGTCCGAGCACACGCCCAGCGGCCCAGCGCGCGGCATCTTCCACGCCCGACCCTGCGGCCATGCTGCGGCCCACCCGGTCACACTGCCAGGGCCAGCGAAGCTAGCGAAGTGCGGCGAACAGAGGCGAAAGGGAACGTGGCCACTGGCCAGGCCGCCACTCACGTCGTCTTTTAGAAGTAAGATATCTTCCAGGAAGCAAACATCTGTGTTGTCATGAAGCAAAACAGATAGCACAGCGCCCACACCAGGCTACCCTCCCCTTTCCCTCCCGACGGCAGATGTCTCTCTTCTCTCTCTCTCTCTCTTTAAAAAGGTCATAGATAACCCCAAAAACTGCAAATTTCCTCAGGAGACGGCTACGACCCTGGTCTCTCTCTTTCCCGCCCCCCCCCCCCCTCTCACTCTGCCTCAATCCTTTTCTCCACCACTCTCGTGGAGGCAGCTTAGGCACTACATGGCTAATCAAGGAATATGTAGAACTTACTTTGTTTTTGTCATGCATGTTCACCGTCCATGCTGCATGCACATAAAAGCACAAAGAAATTCAGGTTAATATCAACAAACAAGCCGTCTAAGTACGATGGTATTGATTGTTATTTCTATCTTGCTGTTTATTTAAGAGCCTTCTTAGTTCTATGCCTAGTAAAAAGAACAGCGCTAAAAATTTGGAAATCAAGCAACAGAAGTATTGTATTGGAAAATATAAGTTTATTATAAAGCAGAAATAAATTTGCGCTACTCCTGCTAATTATCCTGTCAGCTCTACATGAACGACAACTATCCATAACATTTTAGTAAAATGCACTCCCTTGTATTATTCAAAATAAAAATTTTCAATTATTTTACCAGTTATTAGAAAATGATACAGTACTGACAGGCAAAAGGAAACAAGGGTGGGAAGGGTTGGACACCCACTCAGCAAGAGGTTATGGTAACTTCCTTATTCGATTGAAACCTAACTTACTTTAAAAAGGAGGAATTTAATCTTTCCTGTTATGTTCAGTTTGTAAAATAGACATGAACCACATTTCTAAGGACATGTTGAGGGAGTCCTGTTATCTATCCTGTAATCTTATCTACGTCGATAACAGGTACACTCGGAAGTAAAAGAAGAGCGACGTGTCACTCACCGTCTTCTTGTCATCGGTCCCGACTTGAAGCATGCCCGCCATCGAGTGGCAATGAAAGGAGCACTAGAGCGACGACCTTCAAAGTCGCAACAGTAACCTACGCGGTCTTTATTTTTCCGGAGCCGACGACACGCGAGACGCAGACGCCAAATACTATTCCGTCTGCTAGCAATGTAGGCAACGTGCAGAACTACCGCCCCTGCTGAGTGGGACGGAGCGTGCCACTATAGTTTGGCGAGAAGACAGGTCGATCTGATGACTCAGACGGAGGGCATTCAGCCGGGCTATTTTGCACGCTGCCCCGGTCGCGGCGCCAATGAATAGCTAATCGACACCAGCTGCTGCAGTTCGTCAACCTGTCCCCCGCCCCGGCTCGGCCGCCGGGGGCGCGCCCTTTCAAACCGGGTCGCTGTCCGTCGCTCGTTCGCGGCCCTTTCATTGGAGGACGCGCATTGAAGGACGGGCAAATGTCTTTCACCCAGCGGTACCCTTAGACAAAATAAGGGGTGGACTGGAAAAGGTAATAAAAAGGCGGTCCCCGCTTCGGCACCTCTGGCAGTCTCCGGGCCTGTACGCCTCGAACGCCACCAGGGGGCGTAATGAAAAGGACACGCGAGTGCACGGCGGCATAGGCTCACGTCTTGTTTCTGGTGGTACCCACGGCCACCACGGCCCGGCTCAAGGCCCGGCCCAAGGCCCGGGCGGCTGCCCTGCCGCTTTGGTTTTGGCTGACTTCGGCTGGGGATTCCTTATCACGGGAAGAGACGCTACGCTCGACGCGATTCCGAAGAGTCGCTTCGTCGCTGCGTCTCTCTCGCAACCCCAGGGGACGGTCCATGAGTGCGAGAGAGACGCAGCGTCTGTTCGGAATCCGTCTGCTGGCCGTGGCCGGGCGGCCGGGCCTCGCCGGCGGCCGGCGGCAAGACCACCCCGACCGACCGACCACTACCACCCCTCACTCTCGCGCTGCCCGCTCGCCTCGCCGGTCCGCTGCCCGCAGCCTCTGTTCTGTTGTCCGGCGACGGCGACCGCTTCAGTGTTGGGCCGACTTCCAGTAGATTCGCACCGAGTCCCGAACCGTGAACCCCTCTGTGTGACCTTTCGAACAGTTTGACGAAGTGAGCGGCGAATATTATGTTGAAAATGGAGATGTCAACGAAACTGGATAAGAACTCCAATCTCAAGAAGATAACAAAGCGCAAGAAGGCGTATGGTGAGTAGAGTCAAATACTGTGTGTGAGAGCCACTGCAGATAGGGTAGTTTAAATCACCTAGAAAATGAAGGAGACAGGGTGCCGAAAGTTAGGAATAGGACCGTGACCTCGCCCGTGTCTTGACAACAGATTACTGCAGGACTGAGTGTTGTTTCTGACACATAGATGCCGGGGGAAATCATTATGGGCTCAGTAAAACGACAATCTAGAACTGCTGCTCAAAGCCATGCAAATGTTTGAAAAGTTGCTCTGTCAGATATTGAAATATTAACCACTTGTAGTTTTACTTTACTTGTAACATCATTCATTTAGTCCACTAATATAGGTAATCCCCCTTATCGTTTTCAGCATCGCGAATTGAGGAAGTTGAAGCCATGAGATCAAAGTTTCCAACCAAAGTTCCTGTAAGTGGCATGATTTCTTTTTATTTGATGCATTTCGCTCATGAATTATTCTCTCTTAATCCATTTCTTTGAAATTGCAGACCATTGTTAAGAGATTCCATAAGGAGACAAGTCTTCCACTTCTGGAGAAAGTGAAATTTCTGGTTCCAGAAGAAACCACTATGTCCCAGTTTGTAGCAATTATCAGGTACTTTATGATCATAATGCAAGCAAAGATTCATCCTTTTAATTTGATCAAGGTATAATTTTATTTGTGACTGGTCCATTGCAGGAAGCGAATGAATTTGCGTCCCAACCAAGCCATATACCTACTGGTTAACAACAGATCAATGATGAACCTATCTATGACCATAGCTGAAGTTTATAATGAGCATAAAGATGACGACGGAATGCTTCATGTGACTTATGCATCGCAAGAAGTATTTGGTGCTCCTGATGTGAGTGACATGAGGGTTTCAAGAAACAACTACAACAGAGGTAAGACATATTGAGAGAGAGACAAATTTGTCCATATTACTTCTGCCTTCTGTTTGGTAATATCTTTTAACTCTTTCAGGTGACAGGGTTGATCCTTGATCTGATGAGTATTGTTCCATTTCTGATTGGAGCTCGAACTGAAGACTGCTTGAGCTGTTGAAACAAAGTTCTCATGGGCAGATGTGAAAGAAGACCTGACCATCGTTCTTTATCTCCATCTGCATGTATGTATGTGAAGAACTCTCAACTGTTTTAACAGGCTGAACATCATAATGCAGAAGCCTTCTTCTCAGAAATGCCTTTGAGGCTCGAACAAAACAGGACTGAAGCCAAAATGGTTACTTTGGAAAGGTTGCACTTGAAAGTGATAGATAATGAAGGACTTGATTGGGGAAGTGTTTTGCCACCAGTCCCTAGAGCTTGAAATACAAATGATGATATTGTGATGGATACCTCATTCTGTATTTCAATGTAATTTCTCAAAGTCTGACACTAGAGATAATTAACTTAGTATATTTAATTATTCAATTATGTGATCTTAGCTTGTTCTTTGAGCTTACTGCTGCTTTCTCGACATTCGAGGACAAATGTGTATTTTAGTTAAACTGTACCTGCACCAATATTTTTTTTTATCATGTAAGGTCGTTCTGATCTCGATTTAGAAAAGATTGAAATCCTTTTGTTTTAATGCTGCATTTGATGGACACATCATTTTTATAATTATGACTTATTTGACACTGTTTCTTTTAAATTTAGTACAAGGCTGGGTTATTTTTTAAGATGATCTAGCTAGTTAAACAGGAAATGATAGAAAAGAGTTAAATGATGAACTGAATGTGAACATTGTAAGGTATATGCCAATTTTGATTTTTGTGCCTATTTTCCTGGATAAGTTCCATTGAATTAATCACCAAAGCATTAAATTACACAATCAAATATGTTAGAACTATCTGGCCTGAAGGATTGTCAGTGTTAACATTCTCCTGTGATAAAATATTTGTTCCTGTAAATATATATAGTTAAACCTATTGCATGGTCATATTTTATACCCCCATTTTAGCAAGTTAGCTGTTATCACCAACTACATTCTATTATCACAGAAACACAGTATGTTCAACTCTAGAGTGAATTGCATATAAGTATAAAATGATTTAATATATGACATTCAAATTCTCTGCCTCAGGATGCACATGGCCAAAAGCCAGACATTAAATATCAGTCGTTTCTCCCACAGTAGTTATCCTAGGAATTTTATCATGAGTTCATTCCATAGCATTTAAACTATGTATAGCCACCATCAATGTATCGTGTACTTGTTTGGCAAAGTGGACTTGTGCCCGAACAGTAGCTAGATATTGAGGATAAAGAAGGCCATCTTGACCTGGCAAAGGTTCTGTCCTGGTGGGCAAAACATTAAGGGGTAAATACCGTTGACTGCTAGCTCCTTGGGTCAAACACTCAATGGCAGTTTTCTGTTTGGAAAGGAAGAGAAAGGAACTCATTGATAATGCGATTGCAACAAAGTAAGACATGAAACAACTTACCTTACTTGTGCTCAATTTCTTATCTCACACTTCAAATATGTTCAGATTCTTAACATTTAATCAAGACAAAGAGGATACTTACAAGGTGTAGTTCAATTTGGTCACAGGTACTGTAGAAAGCCTCCAGGCTTACATCCAAACGAGGAACCATATCTAAACCTTTCCTGGAATTGGAAACAATACTCAATTAGACTTATGTCACTAGAATCACAAAACTAGATTGCGGAGGATGTGAAGACATACGATGAGCCATTGTCTACTGTTGTGTTATAGTGGAGAAGATGTGCAGCACTTTTCAAAGCAACCTGGAAAAGCACACATATGATAAATGCCACTGGAAAATAAAAACCAACACAAAATTGTCACAATTTAACATACAGCAAGATGCTCTTTAAGAGGTCCGATGAGCGACTTGACTTTGGATATGTTGTCCAGTTTTTCCTGAGTCTGTTGCTGTTGCTGCTGCTGGAGCTGCTGCGCTTGGGACCCTGGAGTGCCCGGCTGCTGCTGTTGACTGCCTGGGTTTTGCTGTCCTGGCTGTTGCTGACTTTGCTGGGACTGCTGTGCCGCTTGCTGCTGAGGGTTCTGTTGTGGCTGATTGGAAGGTGGCTGCTGCTGGTTAGGTTGGGTCTGTTGCTGTTGCTGCTGTTGCTGCTGCTGGGCCTGCGGGCCCTGCTGCATGGCCACTTGCCCTTGAGGAGGCACGTTCATCCTTTTCAAAGGCCAGAACGCAAAAAGCCACACACACACACAACGACAAGAGCACAGAACTTTCAATTCTTCCAGCAAATTCAAGTCAGACCGGTGTCTGTCGTCTGTCTGTCATCAAGCACCGTTATTTGCAGTCAGCATTATTGCCAACGGCTGGAGGCACAAAACTTTTGCAAACCGTGCCGACTAGCTGCCGAGGTCAAGTTCGTTTATTGACTTAATGAATTAATATGAATGAAAACAAGCGTTTTGAAGTGTTAGACTTTCTCCGAAGCTAACACAAAGTCAATTAAAATACAGACCAAATTCATTTTTTTGGCAAGCCTGGTCGAAGCACATTCACATTCACATTGAGTTTCTGCCCCCTTTTGTTTTGTATTTGTTTCTTGTTTATGGAAGATCGTGACCGTGGAAGAGGTGTGCTTCGGTCTCAACTGCATTATCAAAAATTAAAAGTACTATGTCTGCCTCCTGGAAAAATTGGTGCCGTCTATGTGCCAATTTGAACAGTGGTGTTTCTATACTCAGTGATACTGGGACCGACCATGGTCTAAGTGAAAAGATTAAGAAATACTTGTCCATATCGGTGAGTGCGTAGGCCATCGCTCATTGAAATGATTTTTTTCTAAAATTTAATGTGTTATCAGCTTTACACGACAGTTTTTAATATTCGTTTTGGATTTTCAAATTCATGGACCTATTTCTTCTAAGCCAAATGGATTTCCTTCAGTTTTTTTCGTGTATTTGGTTTTGTAGGGTTAGGCGCGTACCCTCTGCCCGCCCGGTGTCTTCTTTTTTCTTCCTTCACTCTTTTTTTATGAATGGTCTGTCTTTTGCTCATTGTCTTGTGTTCCTATCCTGTGCACAGGACTGATAGCATAGCTCAAATTGACGGTTCAAACCTTTTGTCTGAAAGTAAATTTAAAATTCTTTTGAATGTTTGTTTACATAGTTATTCATCTGTCAAACCTCACTCAGACACATAGAATTTTCCGATGGGGGCTGTCAATAGTCCTTGCCATTGTCTAGGTTTTTTCAAAATTTTGTAATGACTCAAGTTTTTGGTACCAACTTTCTATCTTCATTAAATCACTTCCTTAGATGCTTAAGATTCGTTTCCTATTTTCTTAATTTTTCCTTCTATTTTGTGTCATGTTAACGTAATATTCTTGTTATAGGTTCTAGAGGAGGACAAAACATCACATTATCTGTGCACAAAATGCTATGACCACCTAGCGGTCTTTGATAAATTTGTCAATAATTGTCTGCAAGTTCAGACAATGTTTTCTGTTCTTAGTGAGCTAGTGGATGAAAACATTGATGAACAACGGGTTCATGAAATACGAAGAGAATTCATCTCTCCTGAGCTTGACGTAAGTAGAAATGTTCTTTTAGTAGTCGTATAAACAAATTTAATAGTTTTCTAACAAATTTTTCTGTTAGGTATATCGTGAAAAGCCTTTGAATGGAGCTTCAAATCAGTTAATAAAAAGTCCTTCATTGGAAGAAAGGGGTCACGTGGGTGACAAGATCAAGGTTTGTGTTAACTTATGTTGGTGTTTCTGTGCTTGTGCAGTAGCAGTTTTGTTAATGGTTTTGTTTATGATTTGTGCCTTATACATGTACAGGAAACAGGAAGTGTCAAAAAACAAGTTTCCCCACCAAAGCGTAAAACTTGTGAAGAAAGAACAGACAACAATGGTATTGGTTGTCGTAAAAGCAGCCGATTAAGAGCAATGGCAGAGATTAAGCAAGCATTTACAGAAGACGAAATTCTGGGGGACACACTGGATTCAGATTTTAATGAGGATTCCTTTGAAAACCTGTTAGATAGTGATGATTCCTTTCAACCTGATTTGAGAAACTCAATCAATGGTATGCTGTGTGTTTGTCTGCATACTTTTGCTGACACTTACATAGTTCCTGGTGTCTTGTTAATTTTTTTGCTATTCTTCCAACAGCTTTCAAAAATGACAACAAACTTTCCCAGAATTTGTTTAACAACTCCGACACAAAACAAGCCCACCTGTTGGAATCCACCAAGGAAGAGAGAGATAACAGGTTGTGTGAAAGCAAGGATTTAGTTGACACTTCTATGTTAAAAATTCAAGATGATTTAAAATTAAGAGAAAACATTTCAAACAATGAAATAAACTCTTGTGTATTACCAAGTGATATGAATTCGTTGAGCGACACTGACCTAAGTGATTATATTTGTGAGGATGACGATGATGACGAAGACCCTGTAGATAATATTGTCAACGGCAACAATAATGACAGCAAAGGATATAAATTAAATGGATCCTGGAAAAATGAGAACAAATGCAAAAATGGTGACACAGACAAACTGTCAACCCAGCAGCAACATGAGAAGATTTATGAGCTCAGTGAAATGTTTGAAGATGCTGGAAATGATGATGACTGTCCAGAAAGTAGTGACTGGAATAAGATATCCAATGGAAAGGTTGAAGAGAAAAGAAACTCCAAATCAAAGGAGCCGTACAAGTAAGTAAACTAGTGTCATTCTGAAGATATTTTTGTTTTCTTGCAGTAACATTCCTTAATTTAATTTTGTCTACAGGTGTGAGCAGTGTCATAAATTTTTTCTTCGTAAAGCATTACTTAATGCTCACATGACGTCACACGTACCGAAAGATCAGCAGCCTTTTGTTTGCTGTAAATGTGCTAGGCGCTTTCATTGTGAAGCACTCTTGCGGAATCATGAACGAGTTCATCTACCCAATGAAGAGAAACTTGTTTTTCCTTGTGACATTTGCAAGAAAAAGTTGGTTTTATGTTTCATTTTTGGTCATTCTGTACAATCCATGCCCTGTGGCTTACGTTATTTAAACAAAATTTTTCCTACAGGTTTAGCAGTAAATCAGCAGTGACTGCTCACCTCAAGGCTATTCATTATGGAGAGAGGCCTTTCATATGTCATCTCTGTGGCCATAGCTTCTCATCTAAAGGTGTTCTTCAAGAACATCTCACTATTCATAGTGATGAAGAACCATGGCACTGCACTAAATGCACCAAAAAGTAAGTTTCAGTCTTATCAGAAATGTATCAGAAAAAGTTGAACGAAATGAAATTAACATTTTGATATTTCCAGATTCAAAACAAAGTACAGACTTAAAATTCACATGGACACACACAGAGATACTCCCTACAGTTGTCCCCACTGCCCACTTCAGCTGTCCACTCGCCGCACACTTCGCATGCACCTTGTCGTTCATCGAGACACCAAAGCATATCAATGTGCAACATGTGGAAAGGCCTTCCGAAGGGCCAAGGACCTCAAGGTTTTTGACTGAAGTGAAAATTGCTGTAATTCTTATTATTATGTGCTCCTTGTTTCTCCTCCTCATCATGTGTGGTTTGTTTCAGAATCATAATAATTTACATACTGGGCGGCGGCCATACACCTGTCCATTTTGTTCTCGGACCTTTGCCAATGGTTCAAATTGCCGCTCTCATAAGAGGCGCATGCACCCTGAAGAACTGAGAATGTATGAAGCAGCTTTGGCCGGAAACGGTAGTGTTGACTTGATAACTAATCCAACTCCTCTAGAAACTGAAACAACAGACCCATTAATTACACATCATGACATTGTAAGTTTTTTCAGCCTCTTTTTTGAATTTTTGGTTTGTTTACCTGTTTAGAAAATTTCTCTGTGTATAATTTTCAGGATGAGGAAGGACATCAGTCAATGAAAGAAGATAGCCAAGATTCTCTTCTGACTGAGATGGCTTTGGATCTTCAGCAACCTCAAATGTTAACTGACAAATCGGGTCTGACAACTGTTCATGAAAATCCAGTTGTGACTGCGGCTGATCTCACCTTGGCTCCACTAGTCACCTTATCATCCACCCTCCCAAAATTAGAGCCAGATGATTCTCGTCTTGTGATGAATCTTACAACCCAAATGCATGATGGTAAAACATTTTTATCTATAGTTCCCTCAAACGTAATTGTTCCATTTTTGATTTTAGTATACTAGCATTAATCTTTTGTTTCAGCTCATGACTCAATGGAAGCAATGTCACCTCTCAATTTGAACATAATGTCACCTATGAATCTCAATATGAGCTCACCCCTAAACCTCAATATTAGTTCACCTTTAAACCTCAATATCAGCTCTGTGCTTCACTCCCCAACTGGAAGGAATCAACAGCAACAGTCTGTGCAATCCCAGCATCCCCAAAACCCAAGCCGATACCAACAGGTTCATCATCACCTGCCGCAGCAACAGGCTACGCATCTAACTTTACAACCACCACAGCATCAAACCCATCAACAGTTACAGCATCACCATCAGCAAATAAATCAACAACCTCAGGTGCATCAACAGATGGTATGTTTATTAACTAATGCCTCCTTCCAATCGTCAGTCTGTCCTTTTCTAATGGAAGGATTTGTTTCAGCATCAACAGCAAGTGCCAAGATCAAGTTCTATTCAACTGACCACCCTGCAACCGCCCCTCAATGCACCTAGTGCAGTCCATACACTTTCATCACAAACACAGTTACCTGCTCACCTCAATAACACTGTTCACCATGTGCAACAAATACAAACATTTGTACCTCTTAACCAGCAAGGAGCAATGTATAGTCACCACAATGTTCAGGACTCTGTGTCGTCAGCTGCTATTGTAGCTGCAGCTGCTGTAGCACATTCCATGACTTCATCCACTACTACTTTGCCTCCTTTCTCTAGCAATCCATATGTGCAACAGCCCATGTCGTATGGCCGAGGTGGCCATATGTAATATGTGGCCATGCGTGATATTTGTCCTTGACCAGTGTGATTGTAAGGTGTAACATTACCATCCCTCTACAAGTAAGTCACACAAGTCGTTGTGATGTTACATATTGTTACTCTGTCCCTTCCTTAGATGGTTTTGTTCAAAAGTAGAATAGTCAAGAGGCCCAATTGAAGGCACATGTGTGTAGTGTACCTGAATACTCGAATAGGAATTATTTGTCTTGTTCAAGAGCAATGTTAAAGGTGTTCTCTGCTCTATACAAAGATCTCACACTAATTTTAGGTAACATTTTCTACCACAGCTGATGTGTGCCTTTGCTGTGCCCATACTCATTCAGGATGCTGATTTATTGTAAATAAAAATTTTCCTATCATTTTTTAATGTACCTTCTTGTAATATCAAGTGTACTTTCTATGTTAATGATTGAATCAGTGATGGTGAGACATGATTATCATTTTTAATCCCTTTATGGTTGTGTTACTTTTCCTCTGTATGTTTTCGGAGGTTAAGTAAGCAATTTGATCATTTGTGCCAAGTATCGTTTTTGTAAGTTTCCTTTTTTTTTTAATTTTAAAGTTTTATTGGATTTTTTTAAAAAAGAATGTCTTAAGCATTTTTAAACAAAGGCCCCAATCAATTCCTAGCAAAGTTTCTACAACATAGGTAGTGTTTGAAACTGGTATCACTGTTCCTTAAAGAGGTTCTCCATACATTGTAAATATAGTGAATTATGTTCATCATTTGAGTTCCAGAATAGTTTTAGATATGGCTTTTTACTTTTTGAGACAGATGCCTCATTATAAATATTTAATTGATAATGTTTAATAACATTTAAGTGAGGCCATAAGTCCCCTTGTATTCTCATATGAAGCAAGGGAGCGAAACTTTCAATGTGATATCTTATTCCTATTCAGGCCATTATGGAGTTGATGTATGCACATGTTGTATGGATAATTTCATTAAATAAAATGAATAAATCAATCTCATGCCTCGATAAGTGAACTTTCCAGTGCTTTCCAAAATTGATGTTGCAATTTTTGTGAATTTTGAGTCAGGCAGGAGTGTCAAGAGGTTTGAGAGTATCAAACAAACAAAACACCAGATTCATAGCCTTCTCTGCTGAACAATGCATTTAATATTAAGCAAACAAGGCTGTGGAAGCCTTTGACTAGTGTTTCATTCCTGTCTGCAACAATCAAAACTCATCAGCAGAACAAATCCTCAGTAGAACTGTTCATTGTAGTATTAAAAAGTTAGGAAATCACCCAAAAAAAAAAAAAAAAAAAAAAAAAAAAGGACTAATGGAACTTAAGGCAATGATACCCATGCATCCTCAAGAACATTAAAATAACCCTTGGTTCAAAAATTAATATTTTGAAAGGAATGTTAGCAACAACACAATACAGCAACTTTTACAAGCACAAATAAATGTTGAGAAGGCAGAGTGACATGACCCATCAAGGAGGCAGTCTCTGGCAATAAAGATTCACATTCATATGTACAAAGTAATTTCCTAAATAAAAATAGCGTTTGTTCAGCACTGTTGACAAAAAAAAAGAAGAAAAAAGTTGCTACAGTATTCTGATTACAAGGCTCAAAATGAAATAAACAACAATGTAAAATCGCAGATAAATCACAACAAAAGTCTTACATATAATTTTAAAATCCAGCCAATAGTTTGATAAAATTCTGTACAAACACCCTGAAATAATCGTTGTTAAGGTAGGACACCTCTGCTGCAAATGAAGAGATCTTAGCCAAAAGGAAAAATAAGGGTATTATTCCCCCTCTATTGTTCTAAATTTCACATTTGCTTATCATACAAACTAAGTACATCGAGATAAAGACAGTCTTCAACTAGCATTTCCAATTAAAATGGATTTCTGCAATAATTTTTACTACGTACTTCTTTGAGTAAATTGGGAAAAAAATGACATTGATATTATCAAAGATGCAAGTCTAGCAATAACAAAAACACCTTGTTCTAGTTTCAAAAAAAATAATTCTCAATTCCACTTTTCCTAATGTGAAGTAAGTTC
The DNA here is from genome assembly GCA_030522485.1 of Stenchaetothrips biformis. Lineage (NCBI taxonomy): Eukaryota > Metazoa > Arthropoda > Insecta > Thysanoptera > Thripidae > Stenchaetothrips > Stenchaetothrips biformis. The sequence continues at coordinate 4,685,693 of CM060090.1, read as the reverse complement.
ACCTTAGGAACTCAAATCAACCAAAAAGCAAGCATACAACCAAAGCAGTCATCTCCATATCAACAAGATTTATAAAGGAACACATTTACTACATAATTTGGTCTGGAGATTGCTCTGTGGCACAACCAAAAGCTGACCTAAATAATAAATGAGTGTTAAAATACAGAATCTGTGCAAAGGGCTTCTCCACAAAAGTATTAGGTCTGTTGGTCGTTTCAATGAGTATTGAAGTCAGATTCAGGATTTGGGCAAATGATGGCCCAGATAATGTCACATTAAGAAGGTGATTACAGAATCAAACACACTCACTCATTGTCAGGTTGTCATTTTGAATGATGTCTACCTACAGCAATAATTCAAACAATAGAGGAAGAAACAAATTCTTCAAGAGAATAAGATAAGGTGGAGGTGGGAACATGGTGAACAAAACCCAAATTTGTGCCCACAAACAAATGTTTCTTTGGAAAGATAATCTCAATGAATAAAAATGAGAAAGAAAATGTTGGAATTGATACGCCACATGAAGCTACAGTTTGAATTTATTCAGCTATAAAAATAAAGTCTTTGGATGTGTATGTACAAATCTTTTATAACAACCATAAGAATCGGATCTCCTAATTACAACTTATGATTTTTAAGAAATTAAAACAATTGGTGAACAAAACAGCACCAAAGTGGTATTTATATTTAATGATTAATTAAAGTAAAATTTCTAACATGCTTCTGGTCAGCAATGGAGAACTTGTTTGCCACAAATTCCTCATTAAGAGGAAGGCCATTTAGAACAGTCAAACAAATTCTGTGCCATGGTCTCCTTCGCACTACTCTAATCCATTCTATAACTTATGCAGCCAACATCACCATTATATCCCAATGGTTTAATTTAAAAGATCCTTTGGTGAGAGAAAAGAACCATGATGTTATCACACATTTTCACACTTACACACACATGTGCTCAAATACCTATAGTGAGAATGTAAAAACCATACTGTCTATCATTTTTAAACTATGAAGAATAGCAAGTCCTAGACCTACTGTTCCAGCCATGAGGGAATTGATGAATTTGGTGACTTGAGTTTTATGTTGAATTGCTTCAGCGTGGCTTCCAAGGCTTGTTGGTTGCCAGAAAAGTAAGCAGATACTGCATTGTGAAGAAGCAAAAGTTGCTTGTGCATAACTTTGATCTGTGGAAATAAGATACAAAAATACATGTTACAAAAATGCAAATAATTCTAAGTGGGTTCATGTGTGGCAATTCTCATACCCGATTTTCATCCAAAAATTTCAGCTTAATGGTGACATCTGAGCGCAATTTCTCAAAGTTAACTTTGTGACTTTCATAAAGCTGGGTTGCTTCATCCAATCGAACAGCATTGGCTTCACTTCGAGTTTGGGATAAAAGTTCCAAATCTGTGCGGTAGGCATCATACTCTATTCTGTTTAAAAAAAATTACAAATTCAATAACATGAAAAACATTATTTTTGAACAATGACAGGGTACATGTTATAATATTTACCGAGCTGCTTCATATTGCCGCACAGTTAGTAGAGTATCTTCAATGGTTTTATTACACAGAGTATTGACTGAGGACACAAAAAAATTTAAAGCTCCCAACAATGTTTCGCCATTTTTGGTTAAACTTCGTTGAGTCTCAGCATTGTAAACAAACTCTTCTTGAAGTTCAGGTGATTTCTGAGCTAGTTCAGAAAATGCTTCACCAAGGGCGTGCTACAAAATGAACAAGTGGTGAAAACAACTTCAAAGGGGACATTTGCAAGCATAAATGAGAGGCAAAATCATGGGCAAAATGCATACCTGAGTTTGCACTACATGATAAAAATGGCTGGTAAGTGCCCGAGAAAGGCGTAGAACATTTGAATACTTTCTTTGAATGTCTCGCAGCTGCTCAATTTGAGCTTCCAGTTCTGACATGACAACAACAAATACATAAAAGCCATTAAATAAGTACATCAAAATAGTTGCATTCACCCTTAAATTATTTTTTTTCCCCTGACTGTACCTGTATCTACGGTTCGGGATGATTTTCCAAGCTTTTCAAACATTAGCTGTTTAGTGCACTTATATGTTGATATACTCCAGTTCTTGATTGTTTCCATTTTAGAGGCCTGTGATCTCGTCAATGAAGGATCACCATTTTGAGATGGGCTGGTAGGAGTGGAACGACTTGATGGAGCTGAGGGAGTGATGGTCGTAATGAAATAAAGGAAAAAAACAAAGAAAGTCGGACTTCAGATGAACAAATAAGGAGATATACCATTGGTTGTCCCTAGGGCTAGAGACGTTGGGTGAGGACGGGGTGAAGGTGCCGTTGCTGCAGAATGGACTGAACTGCTATTTTCAGACATGTCCGTTGAATCTTTTAGCATTTCCTGTAAGCTTCGAACAGCAACAGGACTGGTTGCAGGGCGATTGTTGACTGCTGAGTGCGCCATGTCGAAAGAAGTAAGGGGAACCTGCAATTTAGAACGGGAAGGACTTAGATGGAAGAAAAATACGGCCTTTTCTTTCTTTGTTTTCTAATACTCAAAAAGTCATGGAAACATACATTCAGTAGAAATCACTAAGCAACCTACATTTTCTGTAATCAATATAAAATTAGTTCAACCGCATTTATCTGTGGGTTTAATTTGTAAGTCAATCCAAAACGCTCAAAATTAAAAACCAGTCAAATGAAAGAAGATTATGTAATTTAAAATGACGAAAAAGTGTTGAATGAAGTGTCGAGATGTCAAACTGACAAGCGGAGGTTAGGGGCGTCAGTGCATGGACTATAAAGCCACCATATTGACATAAAGCACAGTCTCCGAAACACGAAATAGCGACGTGGTTAATTTTAAATGGTGATCATTGATCAAACAACTGAAAAGGTCCGGATTGTTACTTTGAAAGCAAGCTTCCCCGACTCACAAACGCTGGTGTCTGTCGAGAACCTTTCAGGACCAAATATATTTATGTCGCGTCACTACTGTACAAGTCACGCTCACCAAAACAAAACCTCTTAACTTGACCATCTTACCGATAAAAGATTTGGTTCACAAAATGTTTCACATTGTTTCCAATGACGTCATCGGTATGCCTGCTACGCCCGCACGGCAGAAATGCTGGGGGGTGGGCAGTGGGGGGAAGGGGTGGGTGGGGGTGGGAAGGGTAGGGTAGGCCAAAGGGGTTGCTGTGGGGTGTGGGGTGGAAAGGTGGAAAGCGTCCGCCGTGCGACGCGCCACGCGGATTCGCGGATCCAAGGATTTGCATTAATTGAGAACTGACTATTAAATTTATTTTTTCAAAAATATCTACAAGTATCACTGACAGTTTGGTAGCGCAATTAAACATGATTCATTTGTACCATATACACTAGAAAATAATAACAATATAAAATATAATGTATAAAAAAAGGTATTGTTTAATTATTTATTGGCTTAAGGAACAATTGCACAAAAAATTGCATTTGTTTATTCTTTTTCAAAGAGGCTATGAATCCAAATTTGCTGATAATGACTCAATGAAAGTGTTCCCATTTATTAACTTTGTAGTTCCGATGACAAATTCAACATTTGCTGCAGACACAAGAGAGATTCACAAAATTAATCATAGCCATAGACATAAAGAAGAACATCACTCAAATTAAAGTGAAAAAGAAATTACCGTCAGAATCTTCTTGTTGCGAAAGAAACCGTAGAGCAGAGATTTCTGCAAAAGTGCATCCTCCAATGAAAAACACTAAAACCACCTTGGGACTGTCGTTTGATGACTGTACTGATAATGAGGGTCCTGTAAAGATATTAAGTTAAAGTGAGACCCGTAATTTTTACACATGGGCTAATTCCTGTGATATAATTTCTAAATGAAGGTACCAGAAACTGTTGGCTGGAAGTCATCAAATGCTGGTCCTGGTAACAGGCCCAAGACATCTTGCAATGCTCTTGGTCCATTGGGTCGTACAAGATGTTGAACAAGACGTATGCTAAGAGGGGCATACACACTATGGACATAGTTTATGTCGGTGGGAGTCACCTCGCTGTTGTCAACAACAGTTAGGCGTAAAGCTTTTCTTAGCACCGTGTACTGCCGCTGATTTTGCTGGAAATAAGTCTTTTGTTAGATTCTGCTGTAGATGATTGAAAAAATTGTTTTTCACATGATTCAGACTGACCTGTACACGTAAAAGTCCAGCCTGTTCTAAATTACAAAGTGTTAGGGCATGTTGAAAACCATAAGTCTGAAGAATTTCCCTTTTGTAATACTCCAAAACTTTTTGGCGTAACCCACTGTTTGTTAGAGCTTGCATACAGACAAGCCTCAGGACCTGAATAAACAATCATATGTATTAGACAGCTCTGCCTGACATGAAATGGTTCAAGCAAATATTGGTTTACCTTAGTAAATGGTTCTTTGCGGGCTATGCAGTCTTCTATAAATGGATGAGCTTTGTCAGTGTCGATGACATTCATAAGCTCCTGCTCTGTTTCCAAAGCCTCTAAAAATTGATTAGAATCTGTCCCCTTCTGGACAAGTTCAGCAATTGTTGTATCTGAATAAAAATTTGAGGTAAAGCCAAGGTAAAGAAAATAATGACAACATATGTTGTGCAGCAACCACTTACGGTTAGCAAGGGATTGTTTGTTGGCCATCATGTACGGCAGTCTAGATACAAACAACTTCATTTCCTGAACAGTTTTATCACCATGTCTCTCTCCAAATTGCATTGAGATTTGGTTTGCTTTCTTTCTCAAAGCTAAGCCAACTGCATTAAAATTTTTATCTCTGAAAAATTACGAAGTTAACTTAACTTGGTACCTTAACAGAGAGCATTGGAAAACTGAGTTGAAAATAATGGTATACCAACCGTATTTCAGCAAAAAGCTCTTCTCCAGAGTTTAAAATGATATCTTTGGTATCAGCACTGGTATAAGAAGGTGAAGCCTCATTTGATGAGACGAAATGCTCTGCTGGTAATCTCAAGGTAGCTGTAAGAAAAATGTGGTTTGATTAGAGGACACTAAACACAACGTGCTTCCACATGTTAGATTTGCTTCTCTAGGGACACTTACTATTTCGTATACCAAAAAGCTCATCAATTAGCCCCTCATATGTCAGTTGTGTAGCAAGAGGTGTGAGCAAGTCCACACATCTATCTAGCAAAATCAATTGATCTATTTGTGATGGGCTAATACTGGAATATTTTGAAAAAGATTAAATAATGGAAAGTTTCCACACACACAAGAACTGGAGCAAAGTAGCAGCTGATACATTACTTAGCATCACTCTGCTCCTGAGAAAGTCGTTTCATAAATTCTGAAACTTTTAGCGACGCAGGGCCGATTCCTGTCACTCTAGGAATTATGCCAAACAGTGACTGAAGCATATGCAAGCCTTGGGCAGTCTGATGTAAAGAAGTGGGGTCATTTTCTAAATGAAATTCCTAAATAATAAAAAGGAAACATTTAGTGGTTTATAAAAGTGGTAAAATATAACAATATGACTCTTTCCAAACAGTGTACTGCCTAATCTAATAAAGACCTTGAAGGTTGAGCCAATCTCCATGGACATAAGATCATTGTCAAAGGGAAAGAGATGCAGTGGCAGCTCTTGAATGTTGTTCCGAAAGGACCCAAGAACGCCTCGATCCTGCAATAAAATATTTAAATGGATGAGTGAATGAATTAATATAGCCACTTGACAATCAAACAACAAAACACCACAAAACATTAGTTTCACCTCCAGTCTCTTCTCGCACAAAAATGTTATTCTAGGAATGAAGAATATGTGAAAATCCGTCAGAGACCCGCGTTTCACTTCGCTGAAAGTTAAATGAAATGGCACTTTTAGAAAATGTAGAAATAGTTGATTTAAATCTTTTGGATGAGACTCACTTGCGAACATTTTCTGCCACGAGATCTATGAGGGAGAGTTGTGGGCGGATTATAAATATGATGTGATTTGCCTGGCTTTGGGGTAGCGTTCCACTGTGGAGATGAAATATGCTCCTCGTGTTGTGCTCTTTGAACATTGCCTTAGGGGCAATGAGGGCCATAACGGACCCCAGTGCCGCATCAAAAACAATATTCTGAAAATACGAAAACAACGATGGGTTAGTAAGAAGTTAAAATCAAAATAAACAACAACCTGACAGGTGTGGTTACAAAATGACTTTGTATGCACATTTAATAAGGCTAATAGTTACCTTCGTGCCATCGATATTATCTAGGAGAGCAAAAATTTGTTTTCGAGCATGTTCTTGAACTCGAGCTATATTCACTTTTCCTCCAGACAAGTGGGAGGATGACATTTCTACAGACAGAAACTCCTCACCCTTTCTCTCTCTCTCTCTCTTCTCTCTCTCTTCCCCTTCCCCTCCTCGAACACAGATTGCAGTCCCTTTACTGCGGATAACGAGACGAACTGCAATCGTAAGGCTGTCACTAACTTGTCTGTCATTTTCTGCTGGCCACCCAAAACAGACGTGGCCCTACTGAATTCCATGCCATTTCATTACAGAATGTTGTTGATTTGTCTTAATTCGTTGTTTTAATTTCAGCGGCTGTTGACATTTAATCCCAGAATATACCACTGAGGTGTGTTAGTGAGAAATTGAAACAAATTCCCTGAATGAACATCTACAACAAATGGTAACGCAAGTGTAACCTCAAAATATTGTAAGGTTTCTATGGTTTCTGTCTCATATTGCCACTGCACAGTGTTAACGTATTGCAAATTAGAACTTTGACTTGATCTCCACGTTTTAGTGACTCCTCATCAGAATGACTTCTTCTATTGTTAGGACTTTAGTTATCGTTATGTAGTGCAGGATGTTATTTTCTCCATTCATACTTTGTTTGTAGCCATGAATCGCTCTACACGCAGACGCCAAGAATCCTCAAGAACAGGTCTCCTGTCAGATGGAGATGTTGAACACCAGCCTAGAAACATGGGTGGAAACGCACCAGAGGCACCAAGTGACATACGTGGGGATCGCCGCAACATTGCTGTTCTATTTCTACTGTATCTCCTGCAAGGCATTCCCATGGGATTAGCAGCTGCAATTCCTATGTTGATGCAGAGCCATGGAGTGAGCTATAAACAGCAGGTCTGACCACAAGTTTGTTTTGAAGTAGCAATTCTACACTTGGAAACATTTTTATTCATCTGAGATTCATCCTTAATCCTATTTTTCCAGGCGGAGTTCAGCTTAGTGAACTGGCCATTCAGTCTGAAATTGTTGTGGGCGCCTATAGTCGATTCTGTTTATTCAAACCGCTTCGGTAGACGAAAATCATGGCTCATTCCTGCCCAGTTACTCATAGGGTTTTTCATGATATTTTTAGGCGCAAATGTGGATTCTTGGCTTGGTGATGTAAGTGACATTACTGGCCATAGTTACATTTTACTGTTAATAATTTCCTCATCCTTTTAACTTTTTTTTATTTCTTTTTCTAGGGGGCTAATGCTGATGCATCCATTAAAGAGTCTGAACCCAGTGTTGGCTTACTCACAGTGATGTTCTTCATTCTAACTTTCCTTGCAGCCACACAGGATATAGCTGTGGATGGATGGGCACTTACTATGCTCAAGAGGCAAGTAGTCATGAGAATGCCCTGTCAATTTATATATTGCAGCTGTTTCTGATTTCTGGAATGTTCCCTTTATTATAGACGAAATGTTTGTTATGCGTCAACGTGCAATAGTGTTGGTCAGTCAGCTGGCTACTTCTTTGGGTATGTGGTTTTCATGGCCCTTCATTCCCCAGACTTATCAAATAAGTACCTTCGCTCAGAGCCTCAACCTACAGGTCTTGTTACAATATCCAGTAAGTCATCTCGTATGTCATTGTCAATTGTTATCCCACTAAATTGTTCTGTTAGCATCTAATTTTTGGTGAACTTTTTCCAGGTTTTCTCAATATTTGGGGATGGATTTTCCTTACAACGACTATTTTAGTTGCTATTTTCAAGAAAGAACAGGATGTTCAAGATCCTGAACATGAGCCAGAACCAAATGTTGGCTTATATCGAGCATATGGCTTGCTTTGGGACATAAGTAAATTACCATCCATTAGGGTGCTTGCATTCATCCTTTTAACAGCTAAGGTACCCCTAGGTGTTTTGTTTAATGTTTTCCCTATTTTGAATCATATTGAGGGATGCTGTGGTACTCAATAAATGAACTACTACTGACTAGTGTGGATTCTTGTTGCTAGATTGGGTTCAGTGCCTGTGACGCTGTGACTGGTTTGAAACTAGTTGATGCTGGTGTTCCGAAGGAACATCTTGCATTTTTAGCTGTTTTGCTTGTTCCATTGCAAATCATGCTTCCTATCGCTATATGCAAGTACACGGCAGGAACACGCCCACTAGATTGTTATTTGCAAGCAGTGCCTTACAGGTATGTCATTTATTTTCTCATTATCTCATCTCATATTACCACTATTTAATAGGCAATTTTTTTGAAATCATGAACTTGTTACAGGTTATTCTTTAACCTGCTTGCTGCTGCTATAGTTTATTTTACTCCAAGTTTTATAACTAATGGAGAAGTACCTATGTATTACTATGTTGGCTTACTTTTATTCTACACATTCCATCAAGTAAGCTTATTTCCTGCACAATGATTCTAATATGGCACGACATTGACCTATTTGATCACTAACTGCATTTTCAGATCACTCTCTATATGATGTTTGTTGCTGTCATGGCATTTTTCGTGAGGATAAGTGACCCTGCTGTAGGCGGAACATACATGACACTTCTCAACACTCTTGCAAATTTGGGAACAACATGGCCATCAACATTATCTCTCTACATAGTCGACTCATTGACTTATCGGAGTTGCTCCTCTCCTCTTTTGCATGGAGAGAATGATTGCTCCTCTCCCAGCGAAATCAAAGTAAGTGTGAATTATAAGTGTTGCAAAAAATATGCATCAAAGTTTGTTTGTTTATCTATGTACATTGCTTTTCAGGCTTGTGAAGCTGCTGGTGGCCTGTGTTCTGTCCAACTAGATGGCTATTATGTGGAAATGGCCTTGTGCACAGTATTGGGTATCATGTGGCTTTGGTGGGCCAAACCAAGAATCAACTCACTCCAATCCAAAGAAATGCGGGAATGGAAGATTCAAAGACGTCGAGTTCGATAGCAATTAGTTTAGCTCTATCCCTTGTATTTATTGCCCCCTCTCTCTCTTTGCAATTCATCACCACAAACAAGACTTGCTAGGGAGGTTAAATTTTATATCAAACTTAGACATATTGTATTCTTGACCTGAGTTTCACTGTGATAAGTTTATTTGTGAAAACCTTCCATGTAAAATTGTCATAATTGCACAATTCAAATCACCAAAACTGCATTTTTGTCATTCTCTTTTAATTCCTGAAACAAAAGATACCAGTCATATTGGTTGAAATTGAAATTCTCTGAATATTTGGTACAGATTTATAATTAGAGAGGAGAACTCATCTCTGATGTGTGACTATTTGTGTGAAACACATGTAGCTATGTGTAGAAAAAAACTTGTGTGGTGTTGCATCTCATTTGTGACTTAAAAAAGACATGTCTCTTTTAGGATGTAATGTTTTTGGTCTTCGACAATTTTTGTGTGGTAGATTAGATGTGTGGCATTTGATGATTTTTGCATACCATACGAGAAAATAGTATTTTGACTGGACATTTCCACAGTCCTAATGTTAAATATCAGTTTTTGTTGTTTATTTGTTAACATAGGTCAGGGCCGTTTCATATAGGATCCACTAAGACTAACTGAGAAAACTGTTTTTTCTTGCTAGCTACTTACTTGATTCCTATAACATAGGTATTATGTTTATTGTTCTGTGATATCTGCTGCTTGTTTAAAATTTGTAGAAAGATCTGTCGGTAGCTTTGTTGAAATTTGGGAAATAAATACATGATATTTCTTTAAATTGTTGATTTTTCCTACAAAATCATCCACAAAATTTTAAATGAATCCTAGAGATTTTTTGTTACTCAAGTTTCTAATTTGTTTTTGGTGAGGGAAATAATTACATGCTTGGAAGTAAAAAGGATCTAACAACATTGTCCTATTTTTGTAAAATGTAGATTTATTTGAGTTTTTTGACAAAAAGTGGTTTTCCCAACGACTCACAGAGGAAAGGGATAAAACGAAACTAGACAAACTTCGATAATATGCAGACTTTCGCGATTTTTGTTTCGACCCGACCGGCCGCAAAACGCATTTATGCAGACCGACAAAGCAAACCGACCATTTTTCGGGGGAGAAAGGTGGGGGGGGGGAGGAAGATAAAAAGTTGAAGCAGGGCAGACGCTTAGATGAAGGCGAGTGAGGGGAAGCAAGGCAGAGCAGGTCAAGGAAGTCATGTGGCGAGCGGCAAGCGCCTGTCGAGTCGAGGGTAGGCAGTCACGCACCACACGCATGTGGAGCGGGCTAGCCTATCCTCTACCGCGCAGGCGCTACGCCAAGCGCTTCGAGAAACAAAAGGAAAGATGGAAAGAGATGAGGAAGAACGAGATATAGACAGTCAAGAGGAACATAAGTAAAGAAGGTAAAACAGAAGGAAATGCAAGACTAAGAAGAAACACCATAAAGAGCGTAGAGAAAAAAAAACAAAACAAGGAGAGATGAAGGACAGGAGGTTTTGACGTGACGGTAGATGTGATGAAGATGAAAGAAGGAGAAGATCACTGAAAAAGATGGATACTCGAAGTTCAGTTCGGTGGCGAGATGAAATGACTCAGCGTGACAGAAAAGGATAGCATATGACAAAGGGGAAACGAGAAGGCGCCAATGCATTTCGACGACTGACCGGGTCAAACCACACCGCAAACTCACTAATACGTGACAGAAGAGGAAGGAGCCCAAAGAAAACAAGACTTACACGTTCACGGCTCGACATTGCAGAAACAATGTAATGCCTTTTCGTCGTGATTCGTGCATTAGTCTTACGTCAAGGGTGGTCATAAGCGTCACCATACCTTTAATTTCATGACGATTGTGTTTTCCTTGGGAGGAAACAGGGAAAGAAAAAATAAAAAGGAAGTGATGAGTTGGAATTCATTTCAAGTTAACTTCGTTTTGTAGACTAGATAGCACAAATAAGTCTGGAACATCCTCGACGTTCCAGATTTGAAGAATAAGCCAAACGAAAAGGAATAAGGAGAGAGAAAGAGGAGCAGTCTTTGAAGGGCTACAAAGTAGTAAAATTATCACAGAAAGCGCAACCCTAAATATTCAAGTCGTACAAAGAGTGCGATGGTGTTTGTACAAGAGATACGTAATCAAATCACAGACAATGAGTGGCTCAGTTAGTTTCAACGTTCGGGAAGGCAGACGGGAAACCCGGGAAACGGGTGGGTAAAATGTTGGAGCACCCCTCACCCCCCAGAGAGATTCCGCGAAGATCGTCAAGGAAATAAAAAAAGTGGAGCTCTAGTATTGCTCGACGTATATGAACTGGGAAAAATAGATAAAGAAGAGAGAAGAAAAGGAGTTTAAGGAAGAACAGAGTGTTGACGTGGAAAGCGAAAGTAAGAGGAAAATCGACAAAGAGATCAGAGAGAAAGAGCATTGAGGAAATCAAAAACAAGAAAAGTACTGTTTCAGTAGAACAGAAAATAGAATAGAAGAGAAAGTGTCATAAAAAGAGACAGAAAAAAGGAAAGAAATGAGGGGGAAGTTGAGCGAGATGGAGAGGAAAACGAAAACGGTTGTGTACATCCATTTTCGGGAAAAGAAGATAAAGATAAGAAATGGTTGACGAGGCCGGAAGAAAAACTAACACGGCTGGAGAAAGCTGGAAAAGAGATAGGACAGAAAGGGTCACAGCAGGACAATAAAGGACAGAGATAGTAAATGTCAAAGTAGGACGGTAAAGGGCAAGGAAGGCAGACAGAGTGAAAGTATGACAGCCAAGGACAAGGATGACAGAAAAAAAGTAAAAGAGAGAATGAAGAGGAAAATCATAAACACAAACACAATGAAGATTTATGTTTTAAAAGGCAGAATATTAGAGAAATCAGAAGAAATCAGAGTGAGAGCAAGAGCACGAGTGAAACGCTACGCGCGAGGAAAGAAGTTCCACACAAGAATCGAAAACGAAAAAGTAAAGCTACACAGGACGGCGAAAGGTAGACTTTGAGTTGCATGATGAAGGAGAAACAAGAGGATATGGAAGAGATTTTACAAATCAGGAAAAGAAAAGTAGAATAGAAGAAAGTTACAATGGAATACTTCATAGGTAGAGATATAGCATATAGAAGGAAGATTTAAGGAAGGTAGCAACGAAAGAACTAAGGAAAGTTGAAGTGAAAGAAAAAGGGAATGAAAAAACTTAAAAAAGTAGAAGTGGAAGAAACAGGGAATGAAAAAGTGAGAAAAACAACACAAGGAAGGTAGAGGTGAACGAAACAAGAAAGGTAGAAGTGAAAGAAACAAGGAAGGTCGAAGTGAAAGAAACAGAAAAGGTAGAAGTGAAAGAAACAGAAAAGGTAGAAGTGAAAGAAAAAAGTCAGGAAACAAAATATAGCGATATATTAGAAAAAGAGGAAACTTAACAGAACAGAATACTGAGAGGGGTAGCAAGACAGGCACAAGTAAGTAAAGCAATCAGAAAGAGAATGAAATACGCAATGTAATAGGATCACAGAGTATAAAGAGAAGAGAAAGACCAAGTGAATGGAGAAGAAAGAGAGGTGAAATAAATTTTGAAGAATAAAAGGAAGGCACAAACAGGAAGAAAGATAGGAAGAAAAACAAAATTTCAGACAAAGGAAAGAGCACCGAAAAGTAATGAAATAAAAATAAAGATACGACGAAAGAAATTAGCAGCAGAATAGTCAGAAAAGAGTGTGTCCTGCGGTCAGTGGACACATATGTAGACCCTGGGGGTGGGGTGCTCCTAAACTGGCCTTCCCGCAGACAGAAATACTATGTGTACGGCAACTAACAGAAAAAGAGTAAGTAGGATAAAATGTGGTGGGAAAGTTCAGTTCATTTGTTTTTCTTCAGTGTCAATCGACTCTAAGTAGAACCCCAAGCATCAGCTGCTACTGTCAGGTATGAGGCGTTCGTTTCCAGCAGGCGTTGTCGTTATCGTCGCGGAAAGCCTACTGCTTCTTGGCGATGCGGAACCCGGAGAAGGTGAGCGCCGGCGTGGTGGTGGCGTCGGCGTGCTGGCTGCCGCCCTCGAGGAACACGGCCACCGCCTCGCCGAGCTCCATGTCCAGGATGACGACGTGCTGCGGCCCCGCCACGATCGGCGTCCACGACGAGCCGCCCGCCGGCCTCTTCTTCAGCACCAGCCTGCGCACAGAGCGGCACGTCAAGACAACGACGGGCGAGGGGCAGGGCAAAGGCTGCACGGAAAGGAAAAGCACTGACTTGGCGGCGGCGTCGCCGGCGAAGGCGAACTGGTAGGTGCCAGGGCAGTAGCAGACGAACTCGCCGTCCGCGGGCTTCCAGCCGACGCCCTTGTCCAGCAGAGTGGTGCGCAGGGCGAGGGGCGCGTCTTTGGCCGCGGCGGCGCCGAGCCCCGCGCCGGAGAAGGCCACCGCGCCGGAGCACTGGCTGGCCGTGGCCAGCTTCTTGGAGCCCAGCGTGGTGGACGCCGTGCCGTCGGCGGCCGGCGCCGGCTTGCGGGCCGCGTCAGGCACGGCGGCCAGGGCCAGGCCGAGCAGCAGCAGCAGCCTGGGCAGAAACACAGTGCACTTGTTGAGCCCCGCGTCACTTGCTGACTGTTACTGGAAAAAAAAATATATTTTGCCCGCCGCCTCCCCCGAGCCAGTTAAACTTTCTCGCGACGCAAAAACACGATGCGCCGCGCCGCGCCGAGCCGGCCCGCTTGCACTGTCCGCTAATGAGAACGTTTGCCAGACGGGGCGTGGGCGGGGTGGGGCGAGGCGGGGTGGGGCGAGGCGGGGTGGGGCGAGGCGGGGTGGGGCGAGGCGGGGCTCCAGCTCATAGCCTGGCGACTAGAACAATGGAGCACCCGCTCAGGCCACGGGGTTTCCGAGTATAAACCGAACAGCCTTTTGGAGTCGTGACGGATTTTACCACAGACAATGCTGCCCCCGCCCCCCGCTGCACTTATATAGCACACGGCAGGGCGGGTCAAAGTGCAGCCCGCTGCAGCACGCCGACCCTTGGCTGCACCGCACCAGCAGCGCCTGCAGCGGTGCCCGACCGCCGCGGTCTGCTGGTGGAAAGTAACATAAATTGCGCTGTCTTTTACGTCGGTTCGTTTGGCGGCCGCGGCAGACACGGCGCGGCGCGGTGTCAGTGAGCGGCACTTGCGCCCCTTAATTGGAGCGCTGAGAAAGCCCTTTCGGCGTAGGCGGGGCGTTAGGGCCTTGCCTTGCAGTTGTTTTGAAAGCCTGGTCGGCGCGAGCGCCGTGTTCGATACCCGCCCGTTGCACGCGCGTGCGCGCGGGTTGCCTACCCCACGCCGCGGCAGGCGCTCCCCGTCTCCAGCAGGCTCATTCCGAGAGTCGTTCTCGTTTCTCTGTCTGTCTGTCCGCAGCGCCAAAGGAAAGGACGGCGTGGCGACACGGTGACACCGGCGGAAGGACGGCACGGCCAGGCAGCGCGCTTCCTGTCTCGCTGTGTTGCTGCTTCGCTGCTCCGCCGCTGGCAGGCAGTCGGTGGCGCAGGCCGCGCCGCGCATCACCAGCTCGTGGGCGGACAGGCACGCCGGCCGCACTTCCGGCGCCTCGCGTGGCGGTGCGGCACAGTGGGACAGAAGACCGGCGCAGGCGGCCCAAACTCTAGACGCGTTTTGAGCTCCAGAGTCGCTAAATGGGACTCGAAGCAAGCGTGTGACCCCCCCCCCCCCCATGGATCCCTCGTTCGGAGAGCAATCCATTGGTGAGGTCACACACGTCCCATTTAGCGACTCGGGAGCTCAAAACGCGTCCGGGATTTTGGCCCCCTGCGCCGGTCGTCTGGCCCACTGTGCGTGGCGTCGCGGTGTATCGGCGGCCGTACCGCTGGGCTGGGCCCTCCATGGCTCAGGTCAGGACGCGCCGCGTGGGGCGGCCGTTTTAATTTGGCCATTCGTATTCGCGGCCCCGTGCCGGGCCGAGGCGGCGCACGTCCGGTCCCGAACTGAGTCAATGTCGCGCTTTGGGCGGACTAACGAACGGCGAACGAGCGGACGGACAGACGGACGGAGTGACGGCATGCGACAGACAGACATACAGACAGACAGACGGACTGGCGACAGCTGGCGCGTCATGCTCCGCGGCCCTTTAGGGCGGTGCGACAAGGGGGCGAGGCGCAGCGCGACCCAGTTCCCGGAGGTCACACACGACCTGACCCGCACCGCCGCCTGGCAGCACTGGCAGCACGGCAACGGCCGGCAGACCGCCACTTTTGAGGCGTTTCTCCGGCGGCGTCCGCCACACGAATATTCATTCCCCTGCACTGCAATCTGCGCGCGCAATGAGCGGGAAACCAGTTCGTAGAGGAGGTGGCGGGGCGGGGCGTAATGCGGAGTCCTTTCACTCGGGGCGGGGCGGCCCTTTCCGCGTCACCGCGGGCAGCGAACCGGGCGTTACGACGGCGTCCCTGCCCGCCATGCCGCGCTGCCCCTGTCACACTGACGCCGACCCACGCGCCGCGTCTAGACGACGTCGCACAGTGGGCCAGAAGACCGTTGGTGACGGCCCAAACTCTAGACGCGTGTGGAGCTCCAGAGTCGCTCAATGGGATCGAATCGAACTTGTATGGCCCCACCAATGGTTTGCTCACCGAACGAGGAACGTTCCTCTGGCCCACTGTGCGTCGCGCCGTCGCCCGATCGGGCGCGGATTACATGTCATTAGCGCATTTGCATACGGCGGCGGACAGCGGCCGCGGCGATGACGAAAAGAACACAAGGGGTCCCCGCCTCCCGAATGGCCGGATGCGAGAAGGAGGCCGCTGCCCTCGCCTCTAGCGGCGCCGCTAGCCCGCGCCCCGTTGCGCAGTGCAGGTTTCCGAATCGGTCACCTCTCCGGTGCGCGTGGTATTATCGCCTCTGAATCGGGTGCTCTGCTTCGGCGCGGTGATCGCGTTCAACCGGTCCAACCTTTCGCTCGCCATGAGGCCGCGACCGCCGAGAGGTGCTCTGCGGGCGTAACTCCGTCACACCGCCGCACTCTGACTGCGAGTACGCCGCGCTGGCCGGCCGGCCGGGCCAGATGCATAACCGCGAAGGTGAACCTGATCGTTTGCGCGCGCTTGTCCGGGCTAGTCTAGGCTGGTCTAGGCCTGTCTAGGCTGGTCTCGGCTGGTCTAGGCCTGTCTAGGCTGCTCTCGGCTGGTCTAGGCCACCCCTGGCGAGACGTATGGCGGCGCGCCCTCGGATCAAATCGCGTTAGCGCCGCGGATCAAATCGCACACGCGCCTCGGATAACATCGGCCTCGGCCTCGCCGCGGAGCAAGCCGCGGAGCCCCTGCGGCGCGGCGCACGCCGATGCGGTCAAGCTGCCTACCCAGCAGGGCCCCAGGCGGAAGCCGTCAAAATTCCGCTCGGGTGTTAAGCTCCGGGACCGGTAGACGGGACTCGAACCGAACGTTTGGCCCCACCGATGGATTGCTCTACACACGAGGAAATCCATTGGTGGGGTCACACGTTCGGTTCGAGTCCCATTTAGCGACTCTGGAGCTCCAAACGCGATTAGAGTTTTGGCCACCTGCGCCGGTCTTTTGGCCCACTGTGCCAGGCCAGTCAGGCTTATAGCATTTGGGCGGACTGGACAGGTGCCGCGTGAAACAGTGTGCGGTGTGCGCAGGTTTCCCCCGGAGGTCGCGACATGCCGAGAGCGAGCAAGCCGCCGCGCTGCTATTCGACACGTGCGCAGCGGGGCGCGGCGAGGCGCGGTGGGGCGCAGCGGGGCGCAGCGAGGCGCAGCGGGTCAATCAGCGAGCGTTGCGCAACAACAAGTGCGACGTGAGTCTGACGACGACTCTGTGCTCGCGGACTAGCGAAATGCATGCAGTTCGCGACTGCCTCACAGTGGACCGGTGGAGGCGGTGAAAACCCCGGACGGGTTTTAAGCTCCAGAGTCGCTAAATGGCACTTGGAGCGAACGAGTGACCCCACCTATGGCCTCCTAGTTCGACAATTAAGCAACAAGTTGGTAGTACTCACGTGGTGGGGGTGGCGGGGTGCATCTTGTTGGCAGTCGGCAGGGTCGGCCGGAGGGAAGACGAGACGAAAATAAGGAAGGAGTCACAGACGAGAAGTCTCACAGAGAAGGCAAAGCCACACAGACACAAACACGATCACAGCACAGGAAGAGGGCAGGGTGTCGAGGCAGAAGTCGGGTTGGAAGAGAGCGACAGAGAGCGTTTGGCAGAGCGGCCCGGAAGTGCGCGGGCTAGAGGGCGAGAGCGCAGCAGCAGAATGTGTCCCGGCGACCGCCCGCCCGGTACTGGACTCGGCGTGGAGCCGGCTGGTGCTTCGTCGTCCGGCCAAGGCTGGCTGGCGTGCGCGGCGTGCGCGGCCCGGCGGCCGGCTGCCCGGCTCGGCGAGTAGGAGCAGAGCGGAGCCAGCGGAGCGCCCGGCCCGGCCAGTCCAGCCAGTCCAGCCCTGGCCAGGCAGGACGAGGCCCCACGGCCGACTGCCACGACGCCGCAGGGACTCGCCGACTCGCCGACAGCGGGGCCCGGCCGGGGCCCCACCACCGCGACGCGCCCCACCACCGCGCCGCCGCCACCCGCGCCACCCTGCGTGCACTTTCCCCCGCGGACTACCACGCCAACGCGAACTCGATTCCGTTATTAAAGGTGCGCGTGAGTGTTGTATTAGGCCAGCCGTCGAGGTCAGCTCCTCCTGTCGTCGCACAGTGAGCCGCGGACGCGTTTTGAGCTCCAGAGTCGCTAAACAGGACTCGAACAGAATATGTGACCTCACCAATGGATTGCTCTCCGAATGAGGAATCCATTGGTGGGGTCCCACGTTCGGTTCGGGTCCTGTTTTCCTGCTAAGCGCGCACCCGCCGGGCCCTTTCTCTTCACCCGGCAGCTGCACGTGTTTTCGCGTTTTTGTTTCCCAAACGGGGACCGAAAACGGCTCGCCGGTTGTTGATTGTCCGCGTCACACGGGCTGATGAACTTGGAGGGGGGCGTGGCAAAGCGTTAGTCAGGCGAGGCGCGTCGCGCCGCGACAGCCGCGGACCGAAAGGCGGAACCGCGGAACGGCGGAGCCCCCGCCGCGGACACGCTTTGTTTTGGCTTCGGCCTGGAAACGCGAACGCGCCGACTTGCAGGTTGAGGCATGGCCGAGTGTCAACACGGCTTACTTACTCATCGAGGCTGCGGACCGCGTCCGGGGCACTAGGTTGGCACTGAGGTTCGCACCCGGGCCGGGCCCGGGGCACAGTGGGCCAGAAGACCGGTGCGGGCGGCCAAGAGTCTAACCCACCCTTTTCTCAGAAAACTCATTTTTTCCCTTCTGCATAATTTCCACGCGTGAAAGTGTGCATCCGTTTAGGCCTGCCATGTGTTCGTGTTCCGTTCCGGCCGGGGCGGGGCGGGGACTGCAACCGCAGAAGAGTGCGATGCTTATCTATCCGCGCAGCGCGGGCAGCGCGGGCAGCCCTGCACCGCCACTGCCCTGCCCGGCCCGGCTTCCTACTTCGATTGCCATCGTCCAGTGGGTCGAAGAGGGCCGAAGTGGCGTGGAGTCCGCCGCGGTCCGCGACCCGCCGCACCAGTCCACGGCCAGCTGAGCCCGACCACACAGTGGGCCAGCTCGGCGAAAAGGCGCCAACCGCCTGGAACGTTTCATCACCGCGCACTTGGCGCACCTGAGGGACGGGAGCGCTCGATTTATGCGACACATTCGGAGCGCGGCGCAGCGCGGTGAAAGGGAATGCTTGCAGCGGGCAGAGCCGGCCGGGCCGAGCGCCGCGGCGTTCCGTTTCGACACGACCGGGGCGGGGCGGGGTGGGCCGCACGGCTGCTCGAAAACAAGTGCAGATCCATCTCATTAGGCTGGCGAGATTTTAGATTCGGGACAAACCAAGGGCAGTTTTCCTTGAATCAAGCTAGAGCTGTGCCTGCATATTGCGTGTTCGCCACGAAAAGGGATCTCCGTTCAATCAGACCAATTGTTTATGCAGGGCAAAAAGCAAAGGGCCTTTGCCTATCGGCGCCCTGTCGGCACTCACTGCACACGCCGCCCCGCCCTGTCCATATGTATGGGGCGGCCGGGCCGGCCGGGCCTGCATGGCAAATGCACTTTCGGCCGCAGCGAAGCCCCGTGCACCTGGGCGCGCCTCTGGTGTTGCACACTGCACGCCTGCGCCCGTCTTCTGGCCCACTGTGTGTCGGCGACACCGATTCACACGGACACACACCGACACAACACACGACGGCCTCGAGTGCACCCGAGGAAAAGGGAAACAAAAAGAACCCCGACGTTGATTGTTTTGATCGCGTTAAGTAACGCTGCGTTGCCTGCCTGTCCGTCCGCTCGCTTCCGGGCATCGACAAGCCGGGCAAGCGCCTTGACCGTGCAGCGCGGCGCCAGCGAACCGCCCCCTGCGCTTGGCTGCCTGCCTGGCTGCCTGCCTGGCCGCGTCGGGGTGTCCTTCGTCCACTCTTACTTGTCCACATCTCCCCGCTCTCTCTTTCACGCTGCGCGCGGCGTGTCAGCTAATGATAATCGAGGCGACGGTAGCGCCGCGCAGAGGGAGGGGCGCGGACAATTTATTCCCACTCGTTCTAAATGGGCACGGCGGGTAATAGTGTGGCCGGTATCTGCTAAAACCGTTCATGCATGGCGCCGTTGCAACAGCAGCGGCAGGGATACGCCCTGCTAATGCGCCGAGAGCACGGCGGCGCTACCGGACTCCGTCGCTCCGTCTCTCTCGCACTCGGGGGGGCGTCCCGCAGGGTGCGAGAGAGACGGAGCGACGAAGCGTCGAAGCCAGCCTGCGGTGCGCTGCACGCGTGCGGTAAGTACGTGCTCGTTGTTGGTATTAAAACGTTATCCAACCGCGGCCGCAGGTCCCCGCCTCTTCCTCCGCCGCGGCGGCCAGCTAGACGGCCAGCATCCGGGCGCGGCGCCGCTTAGCGTTGCTCGGTGTTCGACGCGCCAAGCCTGCCGGCCAGGAAGGGAAGGAAGGGAGGCTGCTGCGGGCTTATTCCGAGAGTCGTTTACGTCGCTCTGTCTCTCTCGCACCTGACTTGTACGGGACGGCCCGTGAGTGCCAAGAGAGACAGAGCGACGACAGCAGCCTGGTGCAGCGCGGGAAGTGGTAAATGTCGCCCGCCGCCCGCGCGACCCTCCGGCCGGCGTGGGCGCGCCGCGGCCCGCCGCGTGGACCGCGAGCGGCCGCGACGCCCACGCCGGACACCGCTATTGTCTTCCCGGGCGATCAGTGCACACCGAGCAGCGCCGCGCCGTGCCTGACCGCTCTTGTTTTCCAGTTGTCCGGCTAATTTGGAGTGAGGCAACGGGCTCATTGTCAACGCGCCACGCCTCCGCCCGGCCGCCGCTAGCCGCCGCGGTTTTTACTCGTCGCAGAATTGCAGTGGCGGCGCAGCCAGCGCAGCCAGCCGTTGTTGCCAAGACCTAGTTCTCGTTTCGGAGAAAAATGCCGACCGACCGCGTTTCGATTATTGAAAGCGACGACGCCGCTCCGCATTCAGCTGACCGTTGCGGAAAAAAAGGGGGAGGCTGCGGATTGCACGCGCGCTGTGCTCAACGCTGCCTCTTCAATGATGAAATGCATCCGGATCGACTGTTATTTTCAAATTTCTCTGGGGGAATAAAGGAAACAGCGCGGATCCCGATATTAAACCACACACGGTCGTTTATCGGGTGCTGCATCGCGCCGCGCGCCACCATCGGCAGCCAGGCGAGCGCAGCGCAGCGCAGCGTGCAGTGTAAGCTGCCGTGAAATTTAAACCTAGAGAACAAAAACAGAAGCGGGGCGCTAAGATGGGCGAGGAACGACGAAACTGCCCCAGAACCCTATGCATATGGCGCGGCTTCGGGGCGTGGGTCCCTGTGGGCCCGTGGGCCTTGCGGTCTGTGACAATGACAGCACTGCGGGGGCAGCGGTCCAACGCCGGCGTGGGACACACCGCCAACCAGCGTCCCCGGGGCGTGCCGTCCAAGGGGCGCCGCCACCAGCACCCTCACTACCAACTGGAGCGCGTTTATTATCATCGTGGGCCCCGTAAAAATAATATGCAAATTATGTGGGGCCGGCGAGCGTGGAGGACTGCGGCCTTGACCTATACCCACATGTCTGGCCGTAGGCCCGCCGCGCCGTCAGGCCGTCAGGCCGTCAGGATGCACTAGCTCTACATGACGCCGACTGCTCGACGCCCCGGTGCGCCACGCCCGCCGCTCTGTCTCTCTCGCACCTGTTCTGAACGCCCCATGAGTACGAGGGAGACAGAGCGACGAAAACGACCCTCGGAATCGGTCTGCTGGTGCCATTGTATTCAGCGCGCTGTGTCCGCCCCGCCGTGTCTCACGGGGACGAGGCTGCGAGGCGCGGCCGGCCGCCGGGTGACCCTTCGAGTCCATGTCGACGGCCGCGCATAAACTCGCGCGGGGCGGGGAGTCGAACCCGCGACGCGACCGCGGCACCGCGGTGATATACAGTGTGCCGCCCATTTCTATGCGCACCGGATGTGGCGGCCGTCGCGGCCGTCGCTCGCTGAGGAGACCATCCAGTCTCAGCCGCCCAACGCCACTATTCATTTTAAACATTTTGGTTTGCTTCATTCTGAAACATTCATGATCCGAATAACCTGGAAGGTAGGTATCAATCAAATAACTCACCGGATATAGTAAGTTGAAGCGGGCATGGGACGCGAAAGGAACTGGAGAAAGTGCGAATGGGTGAATTCGGGCGAGGAGGCTAAGGATCGCTCCATATTGGCGGAATTACCCGAGGTAAACGCTGTCGCTTAGACAGGCCCGCGCTTGCTGGTGCCGTTCTTCCGCGTCCGTCTGTCCGTCCGTTTCGCCGCCCAGTCCTTATGTCAACCGGCCGAACCAGTTGCCGGCCGATGTAGCCAGAGATGTCCCGTCCCGCCGCACCTCTAAATATGGAGCGGGCCGGTGAGGGTC
The DNA here is from genome assembly GCA_030522485.1 of Stenchaetothrips biformis. NCBI lineage: Eukaryota > Metazoa > Arthropoda > Insecta > Thysanoptera > Thripidae > Stenchaetothrips > Stenchaetothrips biformis. Next base: position 4,663,608 of record CM060090.1, on the reverse strand, counting down.
CCGCTGCGCCCGTGGCGCTCGCGCCCACCGCCGCCACCCTGCCGGCCGCCGCGCCATGGGCCAGCCGCCAGCCGCGCCAAACCCGGATCGAAATGAAACGAATTAAAACGCAGCGTGGCGGCGCCACACGGTGGCCGGCTGCGTCGCGGCAGGCGCAGCATGGCGCAGCACTCGTAGGCGCCGAGGGAAGCCACTCCTAACTCCCACACTAAACAAGTTAAGATGGTCTCCTTGCGCCCCGGCGAGTTGGGATGGTTTTCTTGAGAGGGGCCGAAGATTTTGCCATTTTCCGGACCGCGCTGCCGGCAGTGTTCCCGCGCTGGTCGTCGTAAAGTGAGCCGTAATTGCAGCGGCGGTGACGTAACTGTCCAATCGGCGTGCAGCCGCGCACCCCGCGGGGTGACCCTCACTGCAGGCGGCGCGACGGCACGACGGAAAGAAAGGAAAACACACTGTTTCGGTCCAGTGGCCCGCACCAACAGTAACAAAATCAACGCGCAGTCAGCAGTATTTGAACCCGCGGCGGCACTTTCTTCTGCGTGAGTGCGCGCGTTGCAGGCGACGCCATGCACGGCGCAGCGCAGCCTCTGGCGGGGCGGACGGACGGGGACGGGGCGCCTCGACTGGTTTCGCATTATGGCGCTGTCTCTTATGTCATGCGTGGACCAGCTTCGGCGCCCGGCCCACAGTGGGCCAGAAGACCGGTGGAGGCGGTCGAAATCCCGGAGTCGCTAAATAGGACTCGAACCGAACGATCCCACCAATGGATTCCTCGTTCAAGGAGCAATCCATTGGTGGGGTCACACGTTCGGGTCGAGTCCCATTTAGCGACTCTGGGTCTCAAAACGCGTCTAGAGTTTTGGCCGCCTACGCCGATCTTCTGGCCCACTGTGCGGCCCTCCCTTCGGCTGGCTCTGGCTTAGGCCCATCCCGCGGTCCTGCCCTACATGACTAGCGGCTAGCCCTGGCCGGCCCACTCCAGATATGGCGTCACCACCAACATCCACTTAATCGGCTTTATTGGGCCCCAAAGGCCGCCGCTGCCACAGCCCGGACTGGCACTCCGATTGTGTCGTGCCCGAACGAGAGGACAAATGTTCTCCAGAGAGATTACCCCCTGTCCCCCCCCCCACCCTGTCCTACTCCTTTATTTATTTGCGCGTCCACCTGGAACAACGCGGCCGCGGACGCGAAATGGCGAAATCGCTTCATTATATTGGCGATCCCTCATCGGTGCAATCTTGGGAGAAAACTCTTTATGGCGCATTAATCACTGGACTGATAAACGAGCGCCGTGGGCGAATTTCGCTTCCACGGCGAAAAAAGGGGGAAGGGGGAGGGGGAGTCCGTCCGCAGTCGCCGGGTGGGTGGGCGTCACTGGCCACGATCCAGCATTGAAGCATCGAATCGCTGGAAGAACCCATCGGATGCCTCAGTGCACGTACGACACGACACGCACTCTCACACACACACACACACGCACACACGGGCGGACGGGACGCGAACGTGCTCGGTCGAGGTGTGCGCGTGGGCGTCCGCACGCGACCCTCAGCGTTGTCGAAATCTAGTTGGCACGGGTGTTGATACCTGTAGTTCACCAGCGAGCCCGACCGACCAAGGAACCAGAAACGACTTGAGGAGGGGGAAAATAGCCCGAGCCTTTCGGGGAAAGTATGATTTTCTGCCTGACTCGGCTGACTTCAAGGCCGAACTCTCTGCCACTCCCTCCCAAGGATCTGCAACCACCCCCTACAAACTTTATTTTCATAAGTGACAGGGTACAAAAATATCTGCCATTTTAGAACGTAAAATGCCTTTCCCGAGGAACAGCTGCACGAGCCTTGCACTACACTCAACTACCGAGCAATCTGCGCTCGGCCGGCGGGGCAGGCTCGCATAGGGCCTGCTATTCACAATCGCACCGATACTCGCATCGGTCGTGGCGCGATTTCTCCCGAGATTTTCTCCAGTCTGCGTGTGTGTGCGTGTGTGCCTGCGTGTGGTACCGGCCGGCCCGGGCCGCCCACTCGTCGCTGCCGGGACGCAGGACTAGCCCAGCGTCGGCGTGCGGGGGATGGGCATGAGATGTTGGGCCGCCGCCGCACGCCCTGCCTCACCGCGTCCATGCTTTTCCTTTTCCCGGTGGATGTGGATGCCCTGCCGATGACCGCGACACGCGGTCGCTAACCGCCGCGCGGCCTCCATGGCCATGTTGCGGCGCGTGGGCCGGCCGGTGGGGCAGTGCCAAAGCCGCAAGCAGGGCTGGGGACGAGTCCGCCCCGCCCCGCCCCGCCGCACCCCGCCCCGCCGCGGCTCTTCCACATGGATGAGCAATGTGGCCAATAGTCCGCCACAGACAGCCACAACTCGGCCCGCCAACGCAAGCAGAACCCCTCGGCCCCTGGCCAGTCGGTCTGTGATGGGGCGCTCGACCCCGGCCTGGAGACTGATTCCGAGAGTCACTTTCGTCGCTCTGTCTCTCTCGCACTCATAGGCAGGCCGTAAGGGTGGTGCGAGACAGGCAGAGCGACCAAAACGACTCTCGGAATCAGTCTGCAGCCCCAGCCAGCCCCGCGTCGCCGCAGCAGGCCCTTATAGGAGCGGCCAAAGGGCGGGGCGGGGCGCGTTCACACTTTAATCGGGGTCGCAGAGGACCGAGGGGCCAGAGGGCGCCACGCCACGCGGCGACGCGAGCACTGCAAGTCATCATAGGCGCAGCGGCTGCGTTGGGCAGAGAGAGAGACTCGCTGGTGGCGCCACCGGCCCGCTCGCTGCAGCGCGCACTTTGGAGGCCGCGCGCCGTACTTGCATTCAAGTCCCCGAGAAGGGCGGTGCGGCGGCGGTGACCCCGGCGCCACGCACACAGCAGCACACAACGTGTGAAACAGAATGAAAAAGAAGAAAAAAAGTTCAGAAAAGTTCAGACCATGAAAGCAGATGACAACGGTCCCTTTCAATTTGCGGGGTGACTCGGTGACTCCTGACGCGTCTCGTGTGAGCCGCCTCACTGAAGTCTCGTTCTCTTCCCAGGGTTGCCAGGTCCCGAGTACGCCAAGTCGCCACTAGGGCGCGCTCAAGTCGCCAAATGTCGCCACGGGGTCAAGTCGCCAAAAATCGCCACCGGAGCAGTCGTGTCGCCACTCAAGTCGCCAACCAGGACTCGGCCTGTCGAAAGGGTTTTTCCTCGTCTCCGGTGCGGACGGGGGGGGGGGGGGGGGGGCAACAACCCGTCCCAGGATTTTTCCGCCTCACCGCGGCCAACAGCAGCTGTGCTGGCTAGATTTAGGAATTTCCCGCGTCGAGTGCCTACTCAGGAGCGCGAACCAACCGTGAAATCGTCCAAAAAGCGACATTTTCTCGCCTAAACTGACAAGTCGCCAAAAAATCGCCAACAAGGTATTCAAGTCGCCAACCAAGTCGCCATTAATCTCAAGTCGCCAAATACGTCGCCAAGACCTCTTTAAGTCGCCAAAATGGCGACAAGTCGCCACTTCTGGCAACCCTGTCTCTTCCCGTAAACAATACCAGATGCTGGAGGGGGAGCGGTGCGGCGTTGCCGAATCGTCGCGTGTCTTGCCAGCTTGCCTGGCCGCCTCGGCTTCGGCGCTGCCCCCACTCCACCCGGCGCCGCGCGAGGTTGCAGCGTTGCCGCGTCAACAATGTTAGACGCTTGGGAGGAAGGGGGAGGGGAACTGTGCCGCCCGTGCTGCGCGCGGGGAGGGGGAGGGGTGTCAATGTCCCGCTCACACTGCGAGCCATTCACTCGAGATGGCCTTCTGATTGGTCGAGAGTAAACCGGGCGAAAAACCGCCCGGTGCGAGGCCAGAGTGGAGGTGGAGGGGGGACGCCGCCCTGCCGGGAGCCTCACAGTGCTAGTCTCGCACGGAGCGAAAATAGCCCGGTTAACTCCAGCAGTCGAGCGTGCGCATCTCTGATAGAGGGTCCCTAACTATTCCCCCCGCCAGCCAGCCCCCTATATAATCGTTAGGATACGCGCTTGGTTTTGGGACTCGAGAGTATTGCTGGCTGACAATTAATAAGTCTTGTTTTATTCGGTATGTTTTGAATTAAACTGGTCATCTGCTACAAACAGGTGTCGCTCTGCCCATTTATTGTTAGCACATGCGCTGCCTCATTCCCACGGGTGACAGCCGGTAATCGGATTGCACCTGTGAGACATGGTCCTTAATGAGAGTCGCCCCGTGTGGCCGCCGCCCGGCTGCTGCCGCGTGCGACCCGCCAGACCCGCCGCCCGGCCCGCCGGTCCGGTCGACTCGGCCCGATCGGCCGCGCCACTGCACGCACGCCAACCAACACACCGGGCCGCACCACAGCCACAAGAAAGCGCAATCGGGTGTGAAATTCACACCGTAGTTACTATAGTTCAGACGCACTCAGAAATGTTCTTAGGAAAAAAAAAAAAGGATTGCGAAAAAAAAATTGCCGGCTGGCCGGTGCCCCCTGCATGCACAGAACAGGTGCGCTCAATGTTACGAGCTAGAGTTTTTCTTTTCCAGTACGCACGCGGGTAAGACAAAATCATAAAAGAAGATAAAAAAGGAAAGAGGATATAAAAATAAAAGTGATAAATTTCAAGTGGTATAGTATACATGGCGAGCCATGACGCGGCGCGCGTCGGCGATATGAAGCGAAGCTCGCACGAGCGTGTGGGTGTGCTTCTGTGCACGAGTCTGTGTGCGTGCGCAGATATTGACCCCAGGAGACCGGACTGCCCACGTGGGTCACGAACCTTGGGCTCGCCGGCGCGGCGTCCGGCTGCAGGCTGATTCCGAGGGAGAGGTCGCTGTCTCTCTCGCACCCACACAGGACGCCCCATGAGTACGAGAGAGAGACCTCCCTCTCGACATCTGCCAGCTGCGATGCCGCGATCGGCGAGGGGCCAGGCCGCCAGGCCAGGTCGGGGTGACGGCCATCCCGCCATCCGCGGTGGCATCGCGCATCAGATCGACGGGATTTACAATCCCATATCCCGGCACCACACAATATTTTAAAAGTTAACCATTTTTGTTTAATTTTTTTTTTCGTGGAGGGATATTGCGACCCTAGCGACCCCCACGTTGGTTGAAAACCGCTGTCATAGGCCTCAGGCGTCGTCGACGGCGGAAAACTATTAGTGGAGTCGGTTTCAAGTTTTTGTCCTCACTGCGTGTGGCTTGAGTGTGTGAGTGCGTGACGTGTGTGCAAGGCGCCGCGTGGGACGATCATCGGCCGGTCATTATAGCCCCATCAGGCCGCGCCGAATCGGTGGCGCTGCGCTGTGTCGCTCGGCCGGCCGAACCGAACCCCGCTCCGCCCGCTCGGCACCGCCTGCCGCCGCCTGCGCCTGCAGTGCGCGGCTCCCGCCCCGCCCCGCCACCGACAGGTACGGGTACGCATCCAGAAATGCCTTGATAAAATCACCAAGATGCGTTTCTTTCCTTCGGCCCGTTTTTGCGCAGGGCCTTGTTGCGTGGCGGCGCGGCGTGATTTGCATGGATGATTTGTCCCATCCCGCGCTGCGACTGTTATGCGATGCGCGCAACGGCACCGCCATCTGCGGCCGCTGCTCGCCGAAGCCCTCGCCGGAGGGCCTAGCCTAGAGCCTAGCCGCACAGTGGGCCAGAAGACCGGCGCAGGCGGCCAAAATGAGAGACGCGTCGCTAAATGGGACTCGAACCGAGTGTGTGATACCACCAATGAATGAATTGCTCTACGAACGGGGGATCCATTAGTGGGGTCACGCGTTCGGTTATTCGACTCCTATTTAGAAGCTCTGGAGCTCAAAACGCGTCTAAAGTTTGGCCGCCTGCGCCGGTCTTCTGGCCCACTGAGCGCCGGAGGGCCCCGCCAGCGGCACCTCCCTCATCTGGTAGTCATGAAGCAGGGCGTGCTCACGCCGGGCCGACATATGCCAGGCGGTGCAAATCGTCGCCTTGCCCGCCGCCTCCGCACCGCATCGCGCAGCTCGGCGACAAAAAGACCGTCGTCATCGTCATGGTCGCGGCCATGCATCCCGTGAGGGCAGTCCCCGCTATGCCGTCCAGTGGGCCGTAGCGGTCCACCTCCGGCTAGCGGCGAGTCACTACCTCCACCACGCCTGTTTGTTGACATTCGCACCTAACTATACACTTGTCGTCGGTGAGATGCGCTCTCTTCGTGCCAATGGTCGCGATGGCAGTCGAGGCGGGCACGCCTGCCCAATGATCAGCCGTCTCTCTCGTTGCGGAAGGTGCGAGAGAGACAGCGATGAAAGCACCAGCGGCGCCCCGTCCCGGGAATCAGCGCGCGAAGGCCCGCGCGACTCTCTAGGACACCTCGTAGCAGCTTTCCTCTGCCGAGTCATGTCAAAGCTTTTTGCCGGGCAGGCCCACCCTGTCTCTCTCGCTCACCTCCGCATCCCCGCAGTGGTGCGAGAGAGACAGCGCGACGGCAGCGCTGTTCGGAATCGAACCGCAGGCCCACTGTGCCTATCCGTCCATCAGCCCGCCTGTCACCTGGCGCGCTGCCGCTCCAGTCTTGCAGCACGGCGGGGCCGGGCACGGCACGGCAGGCCGTCTCAATAAGTCAGTGTGCCGTGTCGTTCTGCCAGCCCGCATTATTTTCAACTGTATCATCTGTGGGTCTGTGGGTCTGCTCGCCAGTGGGCCAACATGCCTGTCAGTGAGCCACCCAATCAGTCTGTCCGTCCGCCAGCACCTGTCTGTCCGCCGCCCCGCCACGGCGGAGTGCCGTTCGGCCGCAAAGGCTGAACGACCATTAATTTCCCGCCAGCTATAGTGCTGCAGCATTTCAGCAGCAGCGATGCGGTGGTGGTGCCCAACAAGGCTGTCGTCGACCAGGACCGCGTCCCCCGCCCAGCCCGCACGGCCACACGTCCGCCAGGGTCGCCAGGGTCGCACGCGCAGCACGCGCAGATACATCAGTTTCCAGATAACGTTGAAACACGCGCGGCGCTACGCAGTAGGCGGGCGGTCTGGAACGCCTCGCAACCTCCTGGATTGGACCTGGAACGGCCCTGGAACGGCCCTGGAACGGCCTGCACCGGCGAGCACAAGCCTGGACAATTTGCCCGCCACATCCATGTGTCGGGCCGCCAAGCAACCGGCGGCCCCCCTCTCCCTCCTTCTGCTCCACACTCGAGTGCCCTTTGCGCTTTTCCATAAGCGGCGCCACCACGACATCGCGCCGGGGAAAGTGAGGCGAGGGAGTGAGTGCCGAGCTCCCATACGGCTACCGCCGCTACCGCCGCCACCGCCGCCACCGCCGCCACCGCGTGGCCTGCTGGACCGTCCGGCTCGAGCGAGGCCGCCTTACACTTCGTCGGAGGCCCGGGGCGTCGCGTGGTTGCCTACCCCGCAGGCGACCAGCTTGACTTGACACGAGAGGCTACGAGACCACGACGGAGACGCGGGGAAAGGATGAAAGAATGGCAAATGCTGCGGCCGATAATCCGTAGCGGTGCGGGCGGGGTGTGGGCGGCAGGGCAGGGCAGGGCGAGCGCCCCGGAGTGCGGTGTATGGCTAACCAGCGGGGCCAGAGCAGTCCCTATAAGGCGCAGGCCAGGCCGGCCCAGCCTTTGGGGCTCACACCTTCCACCCACCCCCACCCCCCCGCTCCGCTCTCTCGCTGCACGACCGTCCGTCACTTGCATTTCCTCGGCGCCGTATAACCGATCGTGAATCGCGTCACGCGGATTTTCGTCGACGAGCGCGGTCAAAGTGTACAAGGTGGTTACAGGCCCAACGCCCAGTTGCCTTCACGTGACCATTTCTACCACCGCTGTCCGTCATCGAGCACTCCGCTATTTTTTGCGCTATAATGGGGCCGCGTATGTAAATAACACCGGCCGCGGAGCGGGGCGTGGCGGGGCGTGGCGGGGCGTGGCGGGGCGGCGCTACCCGACCGGCGCCGGCGGACAAGGCCCGGAGCCCGGTACTCTGAATAACATCTAATCTCTAAATCGCCAATTGCTCCACATCACTGCCTGCGACTGGCAGCCCGGCTTGCCTCGCCGGATAATCTGCTCCGCTCTGCCTCTCTCTCGCACTCATAGGGAGTCCCGCAGGGGAGAGGCAGCGACGAGAGCACTGAGAGGAATCAGCGGCAGGAAGTTCCGCAGCAGGTCTCAGCCAAACTTGAGCCAGCCTCCAGTCATGTTCCGGTCATGCTCCAGCCAGCCTCCACGGCACGTTCTCCAGCCGTCCCACCGCGGTGCGCGCTGTGCGGTACTTGCCACGCCCTGGACAGTGGGCTGGAAGACCGGTGCTTGGGCGGCCGAAACTCCAGACGAATTTTGAGCTCCATTGTGGCTTAACAGGACTCGAATTGACCGTGTGACCCCACCAACGGGTTCCTCATTCGGAAAGCAATCCATGCGGGGTCACACGGTCGGTTCGAGTCCCATTTAGCGACTCTGGAGCTCAAAACGCGTCGAGAGTTTGGGCCGCCTATGCTGCCAGGTGTCGGCACTTTTCCGGGGAAAGTCCTCGGCACTGCCGCGGTCGCATCCCACGTGGAGCCCTAGGGAGGGCCGAGGGCTAGTCCGGCCGGCCAGGCCCCGTCAGCGACGGCGCCGCCCGCGATGCCCATAGAGGCGGCCCAGGGCCCTCCAACGCCGTGACGCAATAACTCGGCGAAAAACCGAATCGATGGAAAAGCAGCAGCAAAGTTGCGGAATGAAAAAATGGTGCGCGCAACGAGTGCAATCGGCCTTACAGTGAAACCGTCGCGAGGGAGGGAAGGGGCGGGGGAAGGGGAGGCGACTGCAGCAGGGGATTTGTCACGCCGATTTCCTCGTCGGATCGGTTTCGGGAGACAATCTGGGCGCAGCGAAACTGCAGCAAGGTTCGTCATCTCTCTGGGGACATGTTGCAGACGTTTTCTCCATGGCCCTTCGACGGGCGTGCCACTTAGTGCCCACTGGGATGGCTCCTTATCCACCTGCTTTCGCCACTCGGTCACATCCCCTCGTGCAGCGGGACCGGGCAAAGCCGGGGTGGGTGCTTCAAGAGGGCGTCCCGTCGACACGCGGCGAGCACGCACGCGCAGTGTGTGTGTGTGTGGCCCCCATAAAACAGAAGAAGCGACGAGGAAGCTGGCGCCTCGTAAGGTGTAGGGTCCTCTGCCCGCCGCCGCCCACGCCCGGCCCCGCCGCAGAGTGCAGGTGGAGTGGAGCGACATCCAGCCACAATTCCTACACTGCTGGAGAGCGTGCAGGACGATGCGACGCGATGCTCGTGCCCGCCGCCGCGCGGGAAGGGCTTGGATGGGCGGCGTGGGCGGCCCGGCCCTCGCTTGTTTGTCTGTCGAAGAGGCATCCCGTCCCGACTGAAGAACGACGCGTCTGTCCTGTTGCCTCCTTGCTGTCGCCCTGCTTTTACAACTTCGTATACAATACGGCGCGGAAAAGCCGTGAGGAGGGGAGGGGGAATTGAAGCGGGCGCCGCAAGACCTGCAATGCTGCTGTGTCTTTCTCCGCGTGCCCCGTACATGGGCCCAACTAACAGGCCCGCAACAGGGTGAGTCGAGCACAGCTACGCGCAGCGTGACTCAGCGCGCCAACAGTCGGGCGGGGCAGGCGCGTGCAGGCTGCCCTGTTTCGGCGACGTTGGCTCCAATCTGAGGTCGCGAGGGTCTTTGACTATTTTTCTCGCGTAGCCGCGATCCCGGCCAGCCTAATCCACGGCCAGCCTCATTTCCATGCCGCCGTGTCTCCATCCGCCGCGCCGGACTGCCGCACGCGGCCGCACGCCCACACGTGCCATTTGTCCACCTCGCGGTCTACCTCTCCGGCGCGCCTCCACTTTACCCATTAGCCAGCAGGCCGAGTCCGGACAGTGCTTTGGTCGCTCTGTCTCTCTCGCGCTCATGGAGCGCCCCGTAGGGGTGTGAGAGAGACCGACACTGCTGTGCGGAACCAGACCACGGACTGAGGTCGTCGCGGCGCTGACTCTGACTCACTATCCCGCCCAGACTCCTACTCGCGCGCCGGCCGTTTTCCTATTTCCCAAAAGTTGGACTGTCACAGCCTCGAAAGTGCGGAGTGCTTCAAAGAGAACAACCAGGCAGCGGTGGCGGTGCTGGCAGCGATGCTGCGTATGGCAAGCCGATCCCGGCCACGCCCTGGCGATACGGTATCAGACTGGAGTGCTTGTTGTAGCCACTACAAGACAAGCCGATCTCATTTGAATACTTTACGACTGTCCTGATCGCACCGGCCGCCCTGCGGGCTGATTCCGCGCACTGCTTTCGTCGCTCTCTCTCTCTCTCTCTCTCTTGGGGGACGCCCCGTGAGTGCGAGACAGGGCGACGCACGCAGTGCTCGGAATCAGCCTGCTGTTGCACCGCGTCACGTCGCCCAGCCCAGTGCTAGTCCAGCGGCCAGCGCGCCCCGGGCATGGCAGGGCACGGCGGCGGGCGGTGTCCACTGGCTCTGCGCCACCTCACGGTGGACGGGCTGCCTGCCGCGAGCAGCCGAGTATACTTTCCCGCCCCGCCCTGCGTCTTTTTGCAGACCGCGGAAAGACAGGCGCGTTCAAGTATTACGTGCTCCGTGGCGGCCGTGACGTAACGCCCACACGGAAGGCCGTGTCTGGGCTTTGCTGTTCGCTACATTTTCTATTTTATCGCCCCCCCCCCTCCCCTCCCCTGGGTTTGGAGCGGAGACTGTGGGCGAGTCGCTCGCTCGGGGATAGACCAGCGCTAGTGACTCGCTCAATGACTTGGGGCGGAGAAGAAATAAAAGTCCGGGCGCTGACCGTGACATTTTCAGTTTTAGTGCAAAACGGCGGAAGATGGAGCTAGTGCCGATGGGGCGCCAGACAGACACTCCCCCTTCTTGCTTTCCTTCTAGTTCTGGATCACACAGCCACAGTACAAGAGCCGTGGTCCCACCATTCGGCGATTGTTATCATTATTAGCGTCTAACGACAGGCACCGACCCGCCATCTGCTTCACCTAGAAACCCCAGCGTCAGTACTTTCCTGCATTCCAAGAGTAATTTTATATTACTAAAGGCATACTCGGATCGATGGGCTTCAGTTTGAATAAACTTGAGTTGGTCAACGAATTTGAAGGGGAAAGGGCAATCAAAAGTAGTCATTAATGTCAAAGTCAATATATATTCATGTCAAAATATTCACATACACTTAAGTCTTGTGATCTGGGCTCATAAAGTTTAAAGCTACTTTCAAGTCGTTGGAAGCACAAGTTTCAATGCAAACCACCTAAAGCTAAAATTAAATCCCACGGTCCTGAGTTCATTGGACGATAAAAATAAAAACTTCAGTTATAAAACCGATAAAATGGAAAGGTATCACATTAAATATAAAATCAATTGAATCTAAAAGCGGGGACACGATTTTTTTGTAGTAAAAAATGTGCTTAACTAGAAGGATAACTAGCTAAAGGTACAATCCTATCACATTTACAACCCTAACCAATCCGATCCAGTTCCGATGTTCCACGAGAAGAAACGCCACTGCAGGAGTCATCTTCATGAGGTAAAGCAGGAGGCGCAACAAACTTAACATTCTTCAAATAGCTGTGGTTCATGGCTTCTACAGCTGTTACCCGTTTACTGGGGTCATAGGTAACCATTTTCTGAAGAACATACGAAAGAATGAGTTTACGAGCACAAACACACAAAGAATCTAGTTTCATTTTCCTTCTGTATATACGAACCAAAAACAGGTCGGCGGCTTCTTCATCCATCAAGGGAAGCACTTCCTTCATATCCTGAGGATCCCATCTTGGAAACATTGACTTGTAGTCAGGAAGCTGCGACACTCCAGGCCACTTTGATTCATCTGGAGTTCCTAATGTGCGAAACACCCGGAACAGCTGGTCTATCTCTGAGTCGCCAGGAAATAATGGACGCCTTGTTGTCTGAGGATTGAAAAGTTGTTTCCTGACAATTCATTTACCTAAAGTTTTGTAATACATGAACTAAGAAGTACATACCATTTCTGCAAATATGCAGCCAAGACTCCAAATGTCCACAGCCATGGAATAAAGCTTGGTGCCTAGTAAAATTTCTGGAGCTCTATACCATAAGGTAACAACTTCATGAGTGTAGGGTCTAACTGGCATACCAAAACCCCGTGCTAGTCCAAAGTCTGCTAGCTTGATGTAACCTTCTGTGTCAAGAAGAAGATTTTGTGGTTTCAGGTCTCGATGCAAGATGCGATTCTGGTGGCAGTATGAAATACCTTGCAGGAGCTGCTGCAAGTAACTCTACAAATGACAAAGAAGGGAAAAAAAACAACTTAATGACAAGGGACCCAAAAATTCAGATTTAGTTCATTATATTTTTTCCCTTTTACTAATATTTGTAATGAATGGTTACATACCTTTACAAGGTCGGGTGGTAATGTATCTTTGAAGGAGTCCAAGTACTTTTTAAGGTCATAGGTGAGAAACTCAAAGACAAGAAATAGTTTTTTCTCACAATGCACCACATCTAACAGCTGAACAACGTTTGGATGGGTCAACTCTTTGAGAAGTGAAATTTCACGTATAGCCGTTGATGGAACACCTTCTGCCTCACTGCCATCAAAAGCAACAAGTAAAAGAGTGAATAAACGTTAGTTGGGAGCAAGCCAAAAAGAAGCTGAATGACAAGATTGGTGTGCTCAAAATCCACATTCAATTTCCAATGCACAATTATTCAGGTAGGATAACAATGTCAAAGCAATCAGCAGGACAGACACCATAACACCACAGAAAGGCTGGAATGTGCTCCAGGTAGGCATAATAGGAGAGAAGGAGGAGCGTTGTTAATGGAGAAGCAGATGTTAGTTGGTGTGTAATTTGAGGAAACACACACTAAGCTGAATCATGTGGTGCTACGATATATAAATAACACGCAGCAGACACAAGATTCAGCGAAGCAGATGTCTCACAGTTTAACTCGATATTTGACCGTTGAGTTCCATTAGATCCTTCCTTGAATAAATACCAACAAAACTTAAATACTAAGGTCTACATAATATAAAATATGTCAATGATTCTGATTGAGACCACTTATCTTCCAGAACATGAAACAAGAACACTACACCTAATGACTCAATAAACAATATGTAAGGTCAAATACAAAAACCAAAAAAATAATCAATATTAAACATGGCTTGAGAGAAGAGTGAGGGTAAATGTCTAGCATTCAAAAGCAGAGGAGACATAGAGAACCAAGCAACATTGAATGAATGGGACTTTTGTGAGCAAGGAAACTCCACATATACATTTCAAGGTAAAACTCCTGTTCACTATAACAGAAAGGAAACAGCTCAAATAAATTTAAAGACAAACTTTGGGACAGTTGGGGGTAGTATTAAAAAAAATGAGTAAGTTTTTTATTATATTTGTTTTTGGATCAGACGAATACATAGAGGGATATTGTAGATAAAAGTCCAAAATAACATAGGTATATCCATGAACAGCATAAAAGGGTCTTTCCAATTCGGAGAATAGATGCTGAGCACAAACTTTGACACAAAGCAGCCCCTAACCCCAAAAGCTGACACACTGCAGGCGCACGTCATTAGTTAGCGAACAATGCGTGCAAACAAACACGTATGTACAGGTGCATGTCTTAATTTATGATTAAAACAACTAAATCGCCTGGAAATACCAGGCAACACTTGATAATTGATAACCTGGTCTGGAGAAAGGCATACCTGGGCCCGAGCTCGCAGCGGAAGACACGCAGCAGTCCGGATCCAGATAAAATCAAAAATAGGTTTTCATGGATAATGAGAGTAAAATTACTTCAAGGAACGTCATCCAAACAATCAACCCAGCTCGGAAAGGTATCAAAGCGATATTTAAAAGCCCGTCTGACAGTGAAACCTTGGAGGTCGGCCATTGTTGTTAAAATTTCCTGCAAGAGGTCAGACAATATGACCACCCGCGGGCGACGGTTTTGATTTTATTTTTTGAGGAAAACAGTGGAGTAGACCATTCAAGTGAACGCAAGACCTTTGCCATACACATTATTCAAGAGTGAATAAAAACGAAATAAACTTTTCACTTCAAACAGTGCCCTTAAAAATTGGTTTTCCAAAAGAATTGAAATTTAGACCACATATTACTTAAAATATTGAAAGCTAATGGGTAAGACAACTGTTCAAGAACATTTGAGAAAATCAACTGAGTTCAATTTAAAAAACCACACCAAATCTACATGAGATACCCTAAAATTACTTTGAACTCTCTGATTTGATGTGCTGGAAGTCATATGTTGGTAAGGCTAAATGAAGGCGGGAGCTTTAAAAGCTAACAAAAAACGTAACTGGTCAAAAACCAGGATTTCAACAGAGAGTTAAACATCTTGGGACACAATCTCATGCAGTTACCACAGCGATTGAAAGTATTAAAATCAAACTGAACTGTGCAACAGTTACAGGATAAAATTTCAATCGAGAAACAAAGTAATAAATGATAAAATTATAGCTATCAGATTGAAACTGAAGAAATATGATTAAACACATTCCAAAACTGTTAATTGTTTCCCTTGACAGAAAAGTTACTCAATTTTCACTTAGACATGAATGGGCGACAACTTCCTAAACAGCAAACACATTAACGAGACCACAGAAAGCACAAGCAACATCCAACCATAACAGGAAGGCAACTACACACCGCCTCAAGACACCACAGTAAAAATGTGCAGCTTGGCAATGAGAACACTCTGATCAAACAATATTAACATCAAAATTGAAGGCTGAAAAAACTTACGTTTCAAGTCGAATCTTCTTGAGGGCAACCCATTTCTTGGATTTCTTGCAAAGGGCTTTGTAAACGACGCCATAAGTGCCCTCCCCAATCTTCTCAATTTTCAGGTACTTCTCCATGTATGCCTTTTGATAGTCAAAATGTACACTAAAAACATCATTACTAATCCATGACGTTGGTGCCGCTCTGTTCAGCCACAGGTGGTTAGGTTACCAAGCGAGCAGCAATCATCACTATTGCCTTTGGTGTCTTCTTTCAGATATAAATCGTCCGTAAGTTGGAGCGACGGTAAAATGTTGTAGCTCGTGTACAAAAGTTTCTAAGATAATTTCCAAAGATATATACCACAATTTGGGGATGAAACTAGAGCAGAATAACACTGCTGGGACCGGCGTAGTCCTGTCCTGTTTGATGCCGTGTTTTGGCGCGAATCGTCTTTTTTACGGACGGACGTCAGCAACACTGGTCTCTGTCGGACTTACCCAGAGCCACTTAAGAAAGACAGAGACAGCAGGAACGAATTTTCGAACGCACCTTGGCTCGAAAGCTGCCAACGTAACAACAAACATAAGATACTTGGGGGTCAATTTGAAAGCATAGAGATTCCAATTAAAACGGGGCAAATGAATACAAGCGGAGGAAAATGGCAGACCCACACCTCGAAAGCAATTTGATCTTGCCTCTCACTATTTTGCTTTTTTAACAGTTCGAGACATTTAATATTGAATGAAATAAAACGGAAATGATCGAACTAAGCAGCCGGGTTATTTGAACTGATCTATGTTTTTCATGTACAACTATGATGGATTGGCACCAAAATGCGTTTTGTTACGGTTTTTAAAATTGATCAACATTCTTCAGGAATAAAATAAAACACATAAACACACATGCTACATAAAAGTTTCTTTATGAAAAGTCTCACATGTTAAATATTTATCCACACTGGGCAAAATAAGCACAAATCAGTTAACAAGAGTTTTTTTTTTTGTTTTTTTTTAACCTACATGGCACGTACATTCAATAGGAGCACGCACTCAATCACAGGACAAGAGAACTCATGAAGAGTCCGGTATCTTAGATTACAAATTATCTCAATAATAAAATAAATTCTTTACATGGACTTTACACAATCCCCTGGAAAGTTCCATTATGCTTAACAGACTTGACTTTATAAGGTACAAATATTTTAATGGCAAACTTGCCAAAAAATGTATCACAGTCTTGTTTCAGCAAGTCTACAACAGTACTATTAATATTTACAAAGTTGCATTTATATTAAAGATGAACTTCAAACTGCAGTGCAATGAAGGACCTTAGGGTGTCTTTCATTAGAAAACAGGAATTTTTGATCTTGATACATGAACCAAGTCATCGTCTAAGGTGAGCAATGTCTGTTAAAACAAATTTAAAGAAATCAGTAGATATAAGGCACCAAATCATTTAAAAAAATACTCTGAAGAAAGCCTTACCATAAAAGAGAAAAACATACTAAAGGCTGATAAAAAATGCCAAATGTCATGTTTATCATAAAAATTCATAACCTGACATGGCTGGTTAAAGCTGCGAGACTGAGCAGGTGTGACCTGTAAAATAGGGGACAATGTTTGAAGTTTATAGATTAAGTCCTCAAAGGAAAATTAGATGAACCCTATCTTCAAAATGACAAAAGAAAAACGAAATTGTTGTTGTTACTTACTGCCCATGATATGGACTTGTGGAAGAAAAAGTAGAGAGACGATCCCCATCCTAGTGTGGCCAATATAAGATACGCGGCTGGTTGCAGAAGTAGCTTTTCCCCGCACAAAAATTTCATAACAATGTAGAAAATGGTATACAGCATAAGGTTTGCCATGAAAACGGCTAAAAGATAAGAGCCAAAGCTACTGTCAAGATGATAAATCCAAACAAGAGCAGCAAGACCCCAATTAGCCATATTTCCTGCAAGATAACAAAACCTCTCATTTTAAAGCAAACTCAGTCAAGAATAGCTAAACAATTAAAATGGACAATTACCTAAGATAAGGAGTACCAAACGACTGGGATATCTTGGCTTAAAGAAGGCACAAGGATTAGGTATTACTTCTTGAATGAATAAATTATATGCTCTCCGAAACATACTGAAACCTAGAGAAAAATAAAACAAGTATTAACAAGAACTTATGTAAAAAGCATTTCATCTCTATGCTAATTTTTATTAGTGCTAAAACTTACCAAATCGTAACCGTCCCATGTAGTAAATCTTGCCAGATAACCACATACAGGTAAGAACATGCAACACAGTGAATGCTGCCCAAAAGTACGTAGTTCCAGACAATATTCCAGCCACTCCAACTAATATAACTAGTGCAAGAACTCCAAAGGTGGCATAAGCACTAGCATTGATATCTGGATGACGAGTATGATAAATTTTCAACATGCATAGCAGAGAGATGACATACATAAAACTTGTGTCTTAAAAAAAAAAAAAAAAAAAAAAAAAAAAAAAAGGAAAACAGATTTGTTAGAGAATGTAAAAAAATAAAAACCAATAAACGATTCAGATTTATTTTTCTTTATACCAAACTGGAAGTTAGAATGATTTGGGCACACATGGTAACACCCACTTAAAATGCCCTCCATCATCAAAGCAGCACCCATGGCATATAAGAGTCCATAATGCTGTGGTATACCAAAGGACTGCAAGGGGGGAAAAATGAGATAAAGCAGAAAATCATACTCGAAGGAAGACATAAAAATATAATTACCTTGTCCAAGTCCCTCACTTCCGCAGCAGCTTTACAATGCATTATGTCTCGTCTGTATACAAGAATAACAAACAATAGACCTAACAGAAAATAGCCTATGTTTGAAAATACATGGTTGAAATCACTCAAGAAACCCAAAGGATATGAACAAAGGAAATTGTAATAACATAGATCTTGATTGCCCGTTTGTTGCAGAACCTGCAAGGTAAAAGCATACATTTGAGATGTTCCCAGAAGCTGTAAGTGATGCCGGAAAAATTTAACCGCTGAACCTACCATCTGAGAAGACACAACTAACTGCACAACAGGCAGAGCATAAAATGTAGCAACAGTCAAAAGATTCCAAAAGTACATTAAGGACTTTTTTCTCAATATTTTTGGGTTTTTCCGAGCAAGATCACAAACATACAGAATTTTTTTGGAACTGAAAAGGAAAAAAACACACATAACAAGGTTTAGAAAAAAAATCTGTCAGAACAGTTAAGTTAAAGCTTTTCTTACCGTATGATATCTTTGTCATAATTTGCATCATCTAATAAGTCAATATCTGTTTCATCCAACGAGGAATCCACAGATAAACCTGAATAAAAAAATTTACAAAAATGATTTAATGAAAACTTTTTTTTTAAACATTTGGTAAATACTACATACAGTCAGGAGCAATTGTGGTATTTGATGTATGGTCTAAACCTCCTTGACTCCTCCTGTAATAAGGTTGAATGTTTCCTCCTGATGTGGAGGCATCAACATCAAGTGGTCCAGCCTGACTAGAGGTCGCATCATTGATAAAATTGATGAAGTCAGGATTATTTTGCTTTCTAGAAAAAGAGACGAAACTTAATTAGTCTTAATGACTTTACACATACTAAATAAATTCTGTTAAATGTGTTCCTGTCTTACTTAAAGAAATATGCGACTGACACAAGAAGGGCAATCACGTAGATTGCCAAATAAATAGCAAGAGCCGACACTGTAGCTGTAACATACTCCTCATAACCAATGGATGGATGTAGAGAAAAGGCAACGCGCTTGCTCCTTTGAGTAGGTATTTGTGATGAGACACCAGTACAGTCATAATCGTCGCCTTTGACCACAAAAACAATGTAAAATCCTAGAGGAAACAGGGACCTCTGATGGCAGAAATATTTATTAGCGGTTAAAAAAGGGGAAAAGAAAATCTGTAGAAATGAATTATGTGAAACAATTGCAAGGAATACTCACAGTAAGTGTAATACCACCACGAGAAGTCACGGTCTGGCGATATCCTTCAAACTGAACCGTTCTCTCTAAATCAAATACAGGGCACTGCAAAAAAATTTAAAAAATCAGCCTTGTTTGTCAGAAGTATTAAAAAAGGTGGAGAAAAATGAACGAAAACAAACTTACGCTAATGTTTTGAATAGATACAACCATGCAGACATTGTCATCTGAATCAACTCTGAGGATTACAGTATCTAGAGATTGAGGTGCCCAGTTGAACTCATAAAATATTGGTTCACTTGGGCTAACAGTCAGGTTACGACTTTCGTTAACACCACTGAAATACAAGAGACAAGATTATGGCTAAGAAGTAGGCCCACAGCTTACCAATCAGACATCATGAACCAATTATTTGCTTACCTAACAACAAAATCATTGACTAATTCTAACTTTAGCATAAATGTTAAGTTTTGAAAGGATGATGATGAAATAATGATGTCAACCTCCTCCCCAATCTCAGAAGAGAAACCTCTAATTAGATCTCCATTGTTGATTGTTGATATCTGATAATTACTATTTGGACAAAGTGTTCTTGATGTTCGATGATATTCAACCCTAGAGAATAGAAAACATCAAACACGATCAGAACCATTTCAATTTCCTTCGACAGTTTAAAGTGTGGCAAATTACTTGTCATTTTTAGTGGGAACAATTAATGGCAACTGCCATGACAGAACTCCCTTTGCTTGTCGCAACACAACTAAAACAGGCAAGGCACGTGTGGCATCAACACATTCAACAGTCACCCGAGCAGGACGTGACTCATTGTTGTGCCCTCGTGGTTTGAACTGGAACAATTTACAAGACATGAGTGATCTGACAGGAAACTTACCTGGAATGTCAGTGTTTTTCTAAAGGAATTTGAAGGTTAAGACAAAGTGAGAAGCGCTCGGCGCAACACTACTCACCTGAAGAGACCGGAACTGAAATAGATACTCGATTGTCGAGTTCACGGAAAAGTCAGAATAGATTTTCCCCACTTCAGCATTACTGATGACCTGTGTCTTGATAGCACCATTGTCTGATCCTTGACATCGAACGGCGCAGTACTGGAGAGTGAAAAGGGAAATCAGACATATTCCCCACTTCGACATGTCGTAGGCTTACTGATATGGTTTACAGCTTCATCCAGACACAGCAGGAACACAGCCCGACTGTTAGACGCCGTCAGTGAGTAATCAGAGATAACGATACATAAACAGATCGAGCCAGACAGTAGACAGACAGTATGTCCGTGATTCATTCACACAAGAGGGACAAGCGGACAAAAGAGCGAAGGTGAGAGGGGCTGGAGAGGGGAGAGGAGGGGGGCAATCAGCTGAGCTGGGCGATGACTGCGAATAAGCAAGGCCTGCAAATAGGCAACATGCTCCCGCGCATTCCCTACTCTCATCCTGTATTCCCCATTCTTTCGGGCAATTTGGAAACATGCGTGTATCTGCTTTCATCAGCCTTGCTTCTGTTGGTGCTATGATGTAATTCAGAATGATCTGTACAGGGGTGAACGTTCGCCTAAGAATTGTTTGTATGGATTTGTATCAGGGCACAGGGTAAAGAATAAATAAATAAACACACTTGAACACTTTTAAATTGTGACTTTATTGACTAAAGTTTGAGTGGTGACTCACGGACTTGCCATTGATCTTGACACATTTTTGGGCATCATTATTGCATTGCATTTTCTAATAAGGGAATAAATTCTAGGTTTAAATTGGCTTCCGGGGGTCGATGGGGAGGTCGGCCCGGGTGACTGGAGGCAGGGGGTCGTAAATCGCGTGGGCGAAGACGCCCGCGCCGACCATGAGGCCGAGGGCGAGGACCTTGTTGGCGGCCGCGTTCCTGCGGTTGTAGTCCTCCTGCCAGGAGCCCTTGGGCTTGGGCAGCACGTCGTAGGTGGGCTTCTGGAAGAACTCGTCGTACAGGGCGGGGTCGGTCTTGCCGGACATGGAGCGCCGCGCTGCAACAGAAGAGGCTCGTGAGTACGGCATCCGCAGAGAGGCAGTCGCACACGCCAGGAGAGGAGCAACAGAAACATCGACGCGCGCCGCGCCGTCGACAGCTATATGAAGCGCATCCGACACACAGCCGGCGAGTCCGCCGAGAGGAAGACGGACCGCTGCCATTTTCACTGCCTGATTTAAGGCGCAGATTGCACGGCCCGGCAGCGTGGTGAAGCGCCTCGCCGCGTGTAGTTTTTGCCCCGCCCGCCCCGCCTGGAGCTGGAAGGCCTGGAAGGCCTGGAAGGCCTGCGAGTTGAAGTCGGGAGTCTCGTACCGCGCGCCGCGATGAGGCTAGTGCACCCGGACATGAGCCCAGCCAGCTGTCCCACGCCCCCCGCGGTCGCTCCCCTTCCACCGCGGGCATCGACGCGTGTGTGCAAAGTGGTGCAAATGCAGGGGGAGGACCGCGGAGGCGAGACGCGGCGCGGCGCTCCTCCACCGGCGCGACCGGGCCGCCCGACGGACGGCACCTAGGCCGCACGGTGACACGTGTGTGCGACGGGGTGCCCACCCATTCGGCGCTCGCCCCGACATGTGTCCCAGGGTGCGTCACACTGTGTGGCGGATCGGCCGGGCCAGGCCCACACAGGAGAGTCTCCCGCCTCTCTTGGAGGCCGCAACGAGTGCGACAGACAACGCCGGCATGTCGCCCGCCCGGCCAGCCCACTCACCCCCTGACACTGCAGAGAAAGGACGCCCTGGACGCGCCCTGGCACAAAGAGGCACCGCGTCGGGCTCTCCGCGCGGTCACTCCAGTCACAGCGAGTCGCAGCCGCACTTCCAGCAGCGCCAAAGAGAAGGGCGGCATACGAGAAGACGCGCCTCTGCCTCTCATGCGGCGGCAAACAAAACCGTATTGTAAGAACCGCGAAAAATCCCATGCGCGAAAGCTCGCGGCGGGGCGGGGTGGGGCGCAGTGGGGCGGCGGCCGGTATAAGAGGCTGCGGCGCGAGGGGGAGGGTCAGTCGAACAGTTGTCCGCGACGCAGCAGCATCATGGAGCCCCGCGGCAGCCACGCCAGGCTGGTGAGTCACCGCTGTCTGCAAGTCAACCCCACCGTGCCACACTGTCAGGGCCCCCCGTCACAAAGACTGCACAAAGTGAGGGGGTAGGCACCCCGAAAAAACAGTGACTCGACTACTTCGTCTAGGACGCCCCGAATTGACCGGGATTTAGCAATAAATAGCCCAAAACAAACTGTAGAAAAATAGGTTAAATGCTGATAATTTTTGCTGTATAGCTATTATTACGCGCGATATTACGGTTTAAGTGGCCCGGCTTTTAACCGAGAGCATACCCCGTCGGCAGGAAGTGACATTGCCCACCGGTAGCGCATGCCATAGGGGGTAAAGTCACCTACGCAGGTGTTCGGATTTTGACTGGCAATAACAGCAATGTAAAGGAAGTGGGCGCATTCACATTATGAACAGGTGGACGCGCCGACTTGCACGTAATTTCCCCCTACACTTGTCCCAGGTTTGAGCCATGGGTTGGGCCCAAATGCGATAATTTCAGTGTTTTTTTTTTCTCGCTGGCGTTTTTCAAGACATGTTGTGAGTCAAATTTTTCTTCAAGGCTTTCCCCTAGTTACGTTCGCGTTGAGATTTCACAAACGACAAGGAGCCCTGCTCACCCCTCGCGGCTGTTCGCCGCCTGCCGAAGCATGCGTGGCGTGGTGTGGCGTGGCGTGGCGTGGCGAGGCGTGGCGAGGCAAGGCGAGGCGTGGCGCGGCGGTCCGGACATAAGACGTCGTAGCCGCGGCAGTCGTTTTAACAAGCCCCCGCCCTGCAGCGCCCTGCAGCGCCCTGCGCTTCCACTTCCAGGGCCATCGCCCCGCCTCCTGACCGTCCGCGAAGCCACAGCAGAGGGAAAAGGGTGGGCCAGGTCAGCAAAATGACGCTGCGCGACTTGGAGATGAAAGCACGCGATGACGGGCCAGCAACAGCCAGCACACGACATCACGACCCAGACGGGGAAATTAGGAGGAGAGGCGGGGGGAATGTCACGATCGGTGCGGACCCAAGATTAGCCGCTCCTCATCGAGACAAGACAGCACGCTCCCCCGCGCGCCGCCGCCGCCGGGGTTCGAACCCGGGCGCGGCACACCTCATGGTTTTAATAGGGTGCAAACAGTGGCACCGCTGGCCGGGTGGCCGCGCCGCGATGCGCCCGTCAGTCATCAGGAAGAAGATTGGCGCGTGCCGAGCCAGCTAGTGCATAATGGATGGGAGAAACCGGCCGCGGCGGAGGCGTGGGTGCTGCTGCACTTCTCCACGCGCAGTGCATAGCGGTGCATCAGCCACGTAATCAGACTGCGCTTTCCTTCTGACGGGCAGGGCAGGCGAGCCTCCTGGCCAGCGCGGTTCTCCCACTGCCCTAGGACTCTAGCACCCGTCGGCACTGGGTCCGGGACGTCCCCGCGGCGGTCGAGGTTGCCGAGTCCCGGAACTGTTATCCGCGGCGCGGGGGCGGGGCCGCGGATTTCGTTAGGTTCCGGAGGCCTGGTCGGCCTGGTCGGGCGCAAAGCACGGGGCTGGTGGGGCCAGCGGGAGCGATTAGCAGGCCTCCTTTCCGGCGCCCGCGGTTACTTGGTTCCGATTCCCGATTTACAACTTCCCTCCCCCCCCCCCCTCATTGCGAAACGCTCGTAAACGGATAACTGCTTCATAAGTGGGGTGTGACTGGCTGACTAGCCGACTGGGACGGGCCGACCACAAGGAAACGGACAGACTGGTGTCCCAACGAGTCATGCAAATGTGGTTCTGTTGCCCCGCAGTTGGCGCTCTTGGTGGTCCTGGCGGCACTCTTCGGCACGAGCATCGCGGGGTCCAGCAAAGGCGGGTAAGCTCAAGTTGCAACGCCGCACAGTGGGCCAGAAGACCGCCTTCTGGCCGTGATCACTGTGCGCCGAGGAGTACCTCTACCGGCTGCTCTGACATGTCGACGTGACCCCCAGGCGCAAGATCATCATCCACGTGCCATACTACGTCAAGAACCACCACCACACGCACACCGTGTTCAAGTACGTCAAGGGCAATAAGGCCCAGGGCGAGGGCGACGCCGAGACCGTGGGCGACGGGCAGAGCGGCGCGGACGGCGGCGCGGACGGCGGCGGCGCCAGCCTGGAGCAGGGCGGGGAGGGCCAGCCCATCCACCACGGCGACGGCGGCGGCGGTCACAGCGACGAGCAGCACGACGACGGCTTCTTCCAGCCCAGCCACGCCGAGGACCTCGACCACCACGAGGGCGCTGGCTTTGCTGGCGCCACGCAGGACTCGCCCCAGACCCTCGGCCTGCACGGCGAGCCGCGCTACGTCCTCGGCCACCACGGCCACGCCGCCGACGGGAGTGACAGTCGCGGTCACCACGGCGGCAACGGCGGCAACGGCGGCGACAACCGAGCAGACTTCAGCGGCCACAACCGCGGCCACCTCTACCGGCAGCGCAGCCAGCAGCAGCAGCGCGTGCGAGAGGTGGACTCGCACCTGCACCGCGAGGAGAAGACGCGCCACCACCACAAGAACAACAACAGCAACAACAACCACCACCACGGACATCACCACGGACATCACCACGACGACGGCGGCGAGCACGCCCACTTCCACACCAAGTTCATCGTGGGCGAGAACGGTAAGACACATCGGCACTGACGAGCGGGTGGTGACTGGATGGGGTAATGCCTTGTTGTTTGTGTTGCAGACGGGCAGGTGCACGAGACGGACAGCGCTGAGAGCTCGGAGCTCTCTGGACACGGCTTTTTGGAAGCACATAGAGAGCCCATTCCTCCCATCATTCCCAGAGAACACGATTACCACAACAAGTATGAGGTTCCAGATCACGAGTCATTAGAGCAAACTTCTGAAGAGAGGCATCAGGGGGAAAACTTTGATGAAGAGGAGAGGCATCATGGGAATCATCCGCATCATGACGGTTACAATGCCCTTCAAACAGAACTGCGACCAGATGAGTCGCAGCACCACTCCAGTCCAGCATTCGGATATGCAAAGGAACGTTCTCCGTCTTATGACCGTTATCGGAATGAAAAGTTTGATCACCAGTTTGTCCCTAGGGAGAGCAGGGGACCGAGGAAACATACAGGGAAAAGATTTGATGAAAAGGCCCGACGGCAAAAGTATGAAGTAGAAGAGCCAAATCAAGAATCATCATTAAGTCGAGAAACCTTCTTATCCCACGAAAATCCACCTGACTATGAACCCTTCAGGCGCAGAAAACATAACTACAATTGGAGATAAATTGAAGGCTCAAAAGCATTCTCTCTGACATGAGAAATCTCCAGCTCAAGAAACCATGTAGATAGCCAACAAACTAATCCTGATCTCTATTCTATGACCTTATTAGCAGAGTCTGTTCTATTGATGTATGTTTGTTGCTTGTTATTTACATTCATATGCTTGTTTTTTATTTTATATATTGTTATTTTATATATTGTTAATAGTATATATTTTGTATAAAACCTGCTTCAGTGTAAGAAAATTATTGCGTACCCAAGTTGGCAATTTAGAATTAAGTTGAACAAGACCACATATTTGGAAAAGTACATTGCGAATGACGTAAGGGCCAATTGAAATAAGAGCGTTAGAAACGTGCAAGGGACACACGATGTACAAAATCACGATGTACATCGTGATAGGACTGTAGGGCAGCAGAAAAGATTGAGGTTAGGAAAGGCTATCACTAACATTTAAATAATGAGGCTCACAAATGTCATCAATTGACATGAGTGGAAATAGATCTAGAAGTTGTGGCCACGCATAAACCCAGAGATGAGTACAGAATAAATGAAAGACAGGGTTTATTAGCGACTGGAAGGCCCAACACACTTTAGGGCAGATTACAGCTGATGACAAGTTGAATCCTGACACCCTCTTGAAAAGAACAGACAACTTACATGCTGCCCTCACGACGGGCCGGGCAATCCTCTGAAGAGCAGACATTTTAGAATGGGCTTATTTCTTCGCTGTACGATGGGACTGCGATCTTCGCAAATTTCTCAAGGAGATTTGAGACGAAAGTCTGCTGTCTGCTGCTGCTTCGACGACCGTAGCCTTGTGTGAACAACGCAAAAGGCCTTCGAGCAGTTTTCACAAATTTAACCAGTGTTCTCTAATTTTATGCCAAAAATACCGGAAATGGATTGATTCTGAACATTTTGATTTTTTTCTTTCTTGTTATTTTCAAATAAAATCTATTAAGGCATTTCTTTACGATGACGATACAGACAGAAGAAGCACAAAAGGAACACCCAAGTGTTCTTTTTCTTTTTTGTTTGCCGTTGTGGCGATTGATTGAGGAAAGCAGAAGGAATCGGAGTTCTAACCTGAACCCCCAATTTTACCGACATGGGGGGCTCTCAGAGCACGAGAAATATCAGCGTCGTTAATGAAAACGAAGACAACGTCATCAAAGTGTCAGATGGCGTCGTCCGCCGACTCTTCGGAGACGAGTCTGCTGCCTCCGCCGGTGGTGTCGCAGAAAATCAGAGTCCGCCTGTCCCTGCGGCAGTAGCCGCGCAGCCAGCCTACATCCCAGGATACAACCCAATAAGCACAGCTCAGGTGCGACAAATCGCTCCTCCCGCGTTCATTTTCGGTAGCATTAATCAAAAGTGCCATGACCTGTCTTGATTTGATAAGTGACAGTCACTGACTGTTGTTCACATGACCCCACTCCTCTCCAGAGGTGATTAGTGTCATCCACTTGGCTGTTTTCCCCTCTCTCTTTCCTTGCAGTTATCGGCTGGGGATGCCAAGTTTTAAATTATTTTCAGAATATTCAGCCACACGCCATGGTGTGAGCTGTCATTAATGTTCACCTTTGTTGGGTTTGAGGTGCAACCAGTGACAGCACCTCGCATCCTGTCCAATCCAAGGACACCAATGTTTTTCTGTAATTTTCCTTTAGCTTCGGTCTGTTTATAATGCCTTTTTGTTTTACAGGTGCGGAGAGAAGTCTTGGCAGCCAAGGATGAATCGGACAAGTATTGGACGAAGCGAATCAGCTCATTAGTAGAGGCCCAGGAAAGATCCAAAAAGTATTCTGAGAATGAATATGAAAAAGCTTTGAATGAGGTTAAAACTATCTTCAAAACTCACAATACTGTACACTACGAGAGTCCTTGTAAAGATATTGAAGGTTCACTCTCCAAGTGCTATAGTGAAAATTCATCCAAGTCTCTGAACTGCGCTGCTCAAGTACAGGCTTTTTCTGAATGTGTACAGCTGAAACACAATATTATGTCAAAAGCAAGGACATAAGCACACCAGTTCACATCTCTGTAGGCTATTTTTAACAGTTTTTGGAGAAATGAAGCATTCTAAACCATTTTTTTGTTTATTCTTGCAGTCAACAATTCTAAGCTGTTTTTTCTTTTTTTTTCGATTTTTTTAGACCCATATATTTGATCTATCATGTTACTCTGGGAAGCAACACTCTGGGCAGACTCGTGCCCTTTCCTCTGATAGGGTTTGTTCTTTGTTATTGACGTCCTAAAGGTACCCATGGATTAATTATGATGCCTTACTTTTTTGTGACTTACCTTCACTTGTAATTATCAATTAAAAAAAAGTTATATTTTCACTTTGGTTGTTTTATTTCAAACAGAATGGTGAAAGCATAAGGTAGGAACAACAATAGAGTTCGTAACACAAATTATGCATTTATTACATACTACACATTTCAAATTTCAGTATCTTATGTAGAAGAGACACTATACACATTGGTTGATCGATACCTGAACTATACTCAAAGAAGATTGGCATTGTTATCAGGTTTGCAAATTGTGAATCACATCTTGCGAGAATGAAAACAAAGTAACAAAGGGGTTGAGAGGACAATACCATCTGTGATCCCATCAATTGTTGTCTTCATTGTAAAATTATTTTTTTTCCCTCTCATGCAAAGTTTTTAAAATAAGATTGGTCCTTTCAGAAAAAGCAGAATAAGGAGAGTTCATATACCAGTCTAACACATTGGCTTCAGCAGGTCATCATAGAACATCTATAAGTGAGAACCCACAAAAAAAATAATCTGCAATGGCTGTGAAGCAAAGTCTTTGCCATTAAACTAATCAGAAGCTAAAGATAATGGATATACCCCATAAGAAGAAAAATCGAGTATCACACTTGTCAAGGTAAAAGGAATAAAGAAGATTAAAATTAAGAAGCGGAACCCCAAGCAACTCAAGAGGGAGAGAGGAGGTAAGGGCTTGACTTGCAATTATATAGGTGCATTAGAGTCTTGCAGTCTTGACTGTTAACATAAACAGAACTGATATGAATACTTGGCCTCCTAAACATTGTTCAGAATCGGAGACATTAAATTTGCGACATAATATATGCCTTTAAATAATAAGATAAAAGATAAGAAATTAAAAAGTCCTCAAAAATTATAAAATTTAAATATGAGGTTGTTTTGTTACTGTCAGGATTCTGCTGATGAACGAGCCTCTATAAAAAACTAAATTGCCAAATAAGTGACAAGCAATCCCATTAAGCTAAACATAACTTTCTACATGAAATAATTTTCACGCAAGTAAGGTCAGACCAGGAAAGAATAATCTTAACAGAAAGAATTGAAGCTTTGCATTTGATGATTCGAAGAAGCAGATGATATGGACCGGAACCTATGATACAGATTATCATCAGAAAGAAATGAAGCAACACTGAAGAAATAAGCAAATAAATGAAGCGTTTTGGAGACATCATTGCTATGATGACCATGATTACTTAAATCTAACCATACTGATAAATATTAACCCAGGAACATGGAATATTATTTTATCAACAAGCACATGTGCTCAATTAGAAGGTAACACCTGTAAAAAATAAAGCTAACTCAATGAGAAAGTTTTGCACTTGATAACTTTTCCTGACATACAGGAGTTTCATGCATGCAGTATTGATAACAATACCTGAGCCTGAGAGCCACATTCAACTTAGAGATTTCCTCTAGGTATCTACACTGGTTTAAACACAAAGTCCCTCCTATTTGAAGAGGTGAACTCCACTATTCGACCCATCTGTCATGTCTATCAGTAAATAATTACACAAGAATAAACCACAAAAATCAGGAGGAAATGTAAAATATGCTACCAATGGCTTCTTTCTTCAACAAAACTTTAGAAATTGAAATATTTTTTTATGATAGGGAAGAAGTCACTGGGTATCCACATAGCAAACACAGCATAAAGCATGTCCACAGCATAAAACATTACCAGATATTCTTAGGTACACTTGCTCAAGTGAAAACGAGAATCCACTTCAAGATACCCACAGTTAACAGTCAATTAAAATTGAAATAGGAAAATAGGAATTATTATATATTAATTTCACTCACAACAGAACAGAAGATTTACCTTAGCATAAAAACTTGAAGAGTAACAGTACTCAGAAGATTCATTTGTGCTCAACACAAACCATTTTCAAAATGACCCCTTTCTCTAAGAGCGTAAAGCTAGTTTAATAGATGGAGGAAAATTGCTCCGATGTCATAGATATATGCATGACACTCAAGTGTTATTTCATTAAAAAATAAACAAACCCCCTGGCATACCTACAGTTTTCTAATTTCAATGCAGTACAGTTTAACATGACCTCTAATTAATTATTTACAAAGGTCGACCACACTCCAAGAGTGTTAACTTTATGAATTGAGGATTTCAGGAGGTTTAAAATTAATATTTTCATATGTTTAACTAGAGGATGAAGGAGAGTAAACTATCACAATTCTCACTGTACACATCCAGACAAAACATACTTTCAAGCCAACAAACAACATAATACAATTCTATTCGAAAGAACATATCCAGCCATCGACATAAATCAATGCAACAGTACAATACACCAAACAAAATACACAAAGCACATGTTCAACACTACATCACGTAGGAAAAAAAGGTGAAAAAAAAAGAAAGGGGGGCAGGTGTGATTTATAATCTCATGCCACAGAAACAGTATTAAAGGAAGAAAGTGTTAAAAGATCCAGGTACTGAAAGTTTATGAAACGATTTTAAGTTTGTGCTCAGTATTGATAATTGAAAGATCAGAATCATTCTTAGGAAGGACTTGATAAAAATATAGCCACTATAGAAGTTTTAAAAGAAACATAATCAAAGGTACTTTACTCCATTTAAAGCAGTTCGATCTTTGAAGGCACTGAAGATATGCTTCCCTTTTCACACAACAAATCTGGCTACAGGCCTCCATAAAGCTTTCCATGCATTCATAATCAAACTAAGTCCAAATAAATATACACAGAAAGAGAAGTTTTCAGTGTGGCGAAATGAACAGCTGTAAGAATGACTATAAGCACAAGAATAATTGTGCTACATACATCACAGACAGCGCTTACATTATGCTGAATAAACAATTGGTAAGTACCAAGGACTGCAAGCTACAGACTAGACACTAGTTTTCTGATTTTTTTAAAAAAAGTAAAAGCTACCCCGCAAAAGTTTTAATTGATTCACATCTGGCTAATTCTTTTGGAATTTTACAAATGTTCAAATAATCCATAAAAAGAGGATTCCAAACTCAGAAATGCAACATCACATACTTCAAAATTGAATGACTAAACACTACTTCCATTTCACACAAGACATCTTAACACTCACAAAATAGGGAGGACACTTAAAGACACAATCGATAAGGAACGTCCCTTGAAATAATACTATGTACCCGTCTCATTCTGGTAGCTGAGGCAGCAAGTTTAAATTCAAAAAGTTAGAGGGTTCTAAATTTGAATATTAAAAAAAAACATCATTTTTATATACTTTGAGTACTAAAAACAATTACCTGAGTGCAGAAATCTGCACAAAAGACACCTGATACCTTTAACACAACTTACACAGTTTTCTTAATACCACTGAAACTCATCAGCCTTTACTCCTCTAATAGATATTCTTTGTTCTTATTATGTATTAAAAATATACTGCATTCCATTCAAAGCTGCGATTAATCAAGAAGATGATCACAATAACACAGATGCGCAAAACTCAAAACAGGCAATTACAGGGTTAAACTCACATTGGATCCACATATGAATACCACCTACGAAAATAAACACAGCTGTATGATCAACACACATAACTATTCTCACAAACATAATTCTTTCGTGCCAACATTAAAATATACATTTTATTTTCCTAAAATAAGTTGGTAGTTAAACGGTAAACCATAACATTTAAGGTAACTTTCACTGAAAACAGGAATCCATTTCTGAACTACAGTAATGCATTTCTCTCTTATCTCTAACAAGAACTTCATCTTAGCAAATATTTGTACCATCAGAACATACACAGAGAAAAGAGCTACTCTAAAGCCATATTTTCCAGCAATAAAAAAACTGCACAAGAATTTGTGAAAGTGCAGTCATTTCACAATAGATTGCAGCTCGTCTTTCCCAAAAAGAAAAAGAAAAAAAAAAAAAAAGGAAAAAGGGAAGAAAGAAAACTTGTACAGGTGTTTGCAAATAATCTCCAATCTCTTCCTCTACCAAGAGGATGTGAAAAAAAAAAAAAAAAAAAAAAAAAAAAAAAAAATGGATTCTAGTTGATAACTATGTATGTAATGAGATTATTTAGTGCAGCTGGATTATGTTAACACCATTAAGTCCTCATGGTCAAAGACTCTCTCTGAATGAAACAGACAATTTTCATTTTAGCGTATACCATCAGTTCAGGAATTTTGTTGTTTACGTTGTCTGAAAAACACAGGCACACATATTATTATCATTATTATTGTTCTTTAAAATTCAAATATAGATTATCTAACATCAAAGGAAGGGGTTGTACCTTGTGTTTACCTGGGCAGTACACAAGGACGGCCGCCAACTTTCTCAATGGGAGTCGTCCAAGGTAGAATATACAGGAGGCGGCTTTGAAGTCTCATGGCTCCTCTGGACAGTAATCAAAGGTCTATCCAGATTTGTGCTGGATGTATGTTCAGAGTCAATGACAGTCAAGGAAGCCATGCTTGCAGAAGCCACAGACACAGCATCAGACAAGGCTGCAAAAGACATGAATCACATGAATAAAAAATTGAGAAACAAAAATGAGCTCACAATAAGCTTGGAGTTCTGCTGGAGTTTGTTTTGTATTACTCTCACCTGCATCATCACCACCTCCGCCACCACCACCACCACAGGCCTCCGCTTGATGGATATTAAGATTTTCATCTTTTTGTACTGCAACAGTCTCCTCTACTGGTGGCACAGATTTGTCAACTTCTTGAACACTACATTGCCCATTATTGTTCATAACATCCCTGCCTCCTTTCACTGAATCAGCGTCACCACTATGACTTATAACAGCTAATGGCCGCAAGCTACTGCTCCCGCTTCCAATAGGCCTTCTATCATTTGAGACACATTCTAGAGGGGCTGGATGAGCTCTACCTGTGTTTTTCAACACATTTCCCAACCCATTTTCAGCAGGCTGAGCCGCACGTTGTTGCTGGGGAGACGATTGAGGCGATCTTCTGGGCGATGGTTGTTGCACTGGAGTTGGCTGAGGTGATGGATTTTTGTTGAACAAGATACCCGGATTCTGAAAAAGCCCTAATAGTCGCTCCAAGCTAGATGGAGCTTTATTTTCATCATTGGAACTTGAAGTCACCGAGGCTAGAGTCATAGGCACCCATGATATTTTCCGTGATCTTTGTTGTTGTGGCTGAGCAGACGCTTGAGGCTGTGCAGAGGCTTGTGGCTGCACAGAGGCTTGGGGACAAGTCTGTTGTAAACGCTGTGGGCTTTGTTGCAATGGAACATAAGCTTGAGCACTTGAATTGCTCTCACCTTGCAATCCCTCTAAAGCAGTGGCATTGGCATGAGCCATTATATTTCGTACTTCACTGTCAGTATCAGGAGTTACAGTTTCTCTGTCACTAGATGGACTGTCCTGTTGGTTACAGGAAAACCCAAAGGTCACTGAGTTGGATGCTACAATGGGGGATGGAGGCTCAACGACAGTCACTTTAAATCTTGATGAAGGGAAGAAGCAGGTTGGTGATGAGGATGGAGAGGCACTGGGTGAGGGCGAGAGGGAGTCAGACTCTGAAACTTGAGAAACCCTAAATCGATTCCTTGCTGGTCCAGGACTGGGAGCAGGTGAAGGCATGGGACTGGACACAGGAGATGGAACAGGTGATGGGGCAGGCGATCGAAGACGAGTTCGATTGCGCTGGGGCTCCGCAAGCAAACCACCGCTAATGCTACAGTTATCTTGAGCAACAGATCTCAGGAGCGTTTGGCATGTGAGAGAAATTTTGCGGCTATTCACAGATGTGAGACGAACGCGTCTTTCGGACTTCTCAGAATCTGATACTTCACTGACTTCCTCTTCTTCTTCTTCAACCTCAGGTTTGGGAATTTGTCCATTACGGGAGCAATAAGCTCGAATTTCACTCACCAATTTCTGATAGTCATTTAAAGTAACATCCTGAAATTTAAGAGGTCAGCTCAAGTGAATAATCCAGTCTCACACAAACCAAATGAAAAAACAGAGTGCTGACTTACGGGAGGTCGCCTCTTTGGAGCATCATCAAGGTCCAACTGAGTTACAGTTTGGTTCGATTTCATGGAAAGGGCTAGAGCTAGGAGTCCAGCCATTAAAATTGTGTTGTCTCGCAAATCTATTCTCTTTAACACAAAACAAGTTAAACTGTAAAGTTTGCTTTGCAAAATACACCACATGTAATTTTAAGATCATTAATACCTGAATAACTTTATTGTCCTCAATAACTTCAGCCAAAGCAATTGCACCCTCACATGATAAGTGTGTAGACTGCATGCCTAATCTCAGCAGAGTTTTATTTTGTTGCAAGGAATCTTTCATGGAATGCACTACATCACTGGTTAAAACATTATGCCCAATATTGAGCATCTCCAAAGACCGGCAATTGGACTGCAAAAAAAGAAAATGTTGTTATTATTAATATCTGAAAAAGCAGATATGAAAACTTAAAGGTTAACAGATAAGATAAGATATGGACATCCAAACAAATAACAAAATGTCTATGCTTACAAGTGCTCTGGCAAAGTGTGGTGAGGAATTGCGGGTGAGCCTGTTGTTCCACAGAACCAAAATACTTAACCCACCCCCAGACAATGGCTGCTCAATTAGTCCGTCTACAACATGACTAGCTCCATCATCTTGTATGTTATTATTGCTGCAAGGTTATAATGATTATAAGGAAACAAGAATGAGAACAAATTGACCAAAATCCTTTTCTCATAACAGTAATTACCTGATATCTAACAGCTGGAGGCAGGT
Organism: Stenchaetothrips biformis; assembly: GCA_030522485.1. NCBI lineage: Eukaryota > Metazoa > Arthropoda > Insecta > Thysanoptera > Thripidae > Stenchaetothrips > Stenchaetothrips biformis. Next base: position 4,629,586 of record CM060090.1, on the reverse strand, counting down.
GTTAGACCTCAATAATGCAGCTAGTTGCAGGGCATCGGTGACTCCCAAGTCATTGTCAGCTATGTACAATTCTCGGAGACCAGTGTTGAGCTTCAAGGCACCAACTGAAGGATCAACGCATAAAATTAAAATATATTCCAGACCGAGTTTAGGAAGCAAACACTAAACAGTCGGCGGTCAATAGTCATACCTAAAATAATTATGGGACGACCACTCAATTTACAATTTTCAAGTTTAAGCACTTGAAGATGTGTAGTTATTCTGAGAGAACGGCTTATTATGGGCATTATCTGCTCATTAAGAGTCATATTGCTGGCCTCAAGATGTTCAAGGCACTGAGTCTGAAAGGCAAACAGCAATTTAAAATAGATTTTCACTATGGTGTCACATCAATCCGCAAAAATACATACCTTCTTTATCATGCGTGAACATGCTTGCCAGCCACGCGCGGAAATATTTTGATTCCCTGATATATTCAAATTGTTTGCTGACTCATAGTACTCAATCATGTCAAATATTGCCACAGCTCCCTGGATTTTGAAAATTGGAAGGGTAAAACCACAAAATAACATGAGGAAATGTGAGATGGAGCACAGATTGAATTGAACAATCATATCATTCAAACCTCGTCATCAAGAGATGTGTCCTCTAGGCTAAGAGAAACAAACTGGATCCTCCTCAAAATTTCTTCCAAACTTTCTCCACGAGCAGAGTCCAGAAGTTCACCCTTCAAATCTAGTAAGCTACACCGATCCCCATTAAACTCAAGAGCCTAAAAATTTAAAAAAAAATTAAATTATATCCATGAATACAATAAATAATGTGTATTGAGGCCAAAACTTAGTTAAGCAGTATACAATAGATAATAGAGTTCAAACAAAAACTGATTAAAAAGTACATTACAGAATTGTAAAAAATACGTACTTCAAGCTGCTTGAGAACAGAGCCCGATGGGGGATGCCCATGTTTAACACAGGATGATGAATACGATGAAATGATCTGACTTCTGTCAAAATTGTCAGCTGAAAAGAAAAATCAAATAATTAAGTTCAACTGTTCCGAGATAATCAGTCTACTTTGTAAAGCCACAGAGTGTTATCAAAGATAAAGATGTTATGAATGAATTTTACATCAATAATGTAGAGAAAATGAAATTGGTGCATGCTGAATCTGAGTAACACATCCTGAATGTGTGAAGCGGAGTGTAACAGAATAGGCACAAGAGTGGTTATGTTTCAATTTCAGGCAACATGTCATTGGAGTGATATAGGTTTAAGAGCGTAAGATTGGTTCAAAGATGATGATGAAGCTCACCATACTCCCAAGGGTTGGGGGCCTCCATGTAGCCCGTGACCAATCTGCTGTCATCTTCTGGGAATGACACCTGCTTGCTGAGGGTGTTAGTCCTTTCAGACTGAGGCCTGCTCCTGTATAGGCACCCCTTTGTGAGACTTGGCGTCTCTTGTGTCACGGAACTCATTGTTCCCTAAGGTAGCATGCCCAGTCAGTATTTGAAAGAGTGACAGAGAACCCTCGAGCCCCCACAGCTTCACAACTAGAAGCTACATAAAACCCCCTTTAGGGAGGAACGATCTTGAGACATACATTCTTCGTTAGGTTTACCGCCTCAGCGAGATGACGGCGCGCAGGAAGCACATTTTCTGGACGACAGATTTTGATTCGACAGTATTTCACCCACATTCAACCCACAGCACAGGCTTTTAACCACACTTCAAAGCACAAAATCCGCGAAATTCCGCGCTGACTAGAGTGGAGGAAGTGGAGGCTGAGAGCAAAGCTGTCTGCTAGAGGCAAGTGGAACCATAACAGCTGTTAACGCAAGGCGGTGGACAGAGGGTGGGGGTTGTTGTGCAGAGGTATGTTCCGTTAAGGGATCCGCGTCAACGAGCAATCGAGGCAACAAGCAAACGAGCAAACGCGTGTGAGCATACGAGAAATTGTGCTATGTTGACCAATCAGAGAGCGTCAGAGGTTATCCGCTCAAACGATTTTTCGTATTTCCTTGCTCGTTTGCTCATTGCTTGTTCGCTCACTAGCTCGTCTCGTTTCCGTAACGAGACGCGTAGCTCAGCTTCCTGTCGAGTCGACAAGACAAACGCCGGAACAATGTGGTGTTTAATATTTCTGCTGGCTCTCGCCTCATGTCACGCCTCTCCGGCAGCTCTGGAAGTTGTTAATGATGATGAACTGGTCAATCTATTCCGCTCAGAGAAATATGTCGTCGTCTTGTTCAGTAAGTTATCTGTGTAGGTTAGGCCATACCGACAGATGCAACTTTCGCTACCGGTCTGCAACCTTTTTTCTGTTTCAAAAGAGGGATATTTTTTGCGATTGACAACGTTTTCTGGCTTTTAAACTTTTCGGGTGATTATGGATCGTCGACAGCTCTCTATTTGCTGCACGCCATGCCCATAACTTACATATTTTTGGAAGGTCTGCCGGTGTATGACGTTGATAATCAATGAAACCGCCTATATTCGGCGTTTATTGAATTATTTATTTTCGCTGAAATGAATCATGTTGTATTTTTGCCTTTTGTTTAGCCAAGAAGGACTGTGAATCATGTGAGGTGCTTGAGAAGGAGCTGACTTCTCTCCGAGAAGATCTAGTCGATGCTCTGAATGCTTGGGTTGTGAAGGCTGTCTCAAGCAGCATGGTCAAACTGTACAGTCCAACTAAAGAGCCAGCGTTAGTCTTCTTCAGGCATGGAGTTCCATTGCTCTATGATGGTAAGCATCTCAGTATTCTTTGTTGCACCTACCATTTATGTCCAATAATACGGCTGCCATGTTCTTTGCCCTCTCTAGGCCCAGTTAATGATGAGCTGATCTTGCATACATTCTCTGACAACAGAGAACCAGTTGTTAAGGAACTCAATGATGATACTTTTGAACACCTTACACAGGCCGCTACTGGTGCCACTACTGGGGATTGGCTTGTCATGTTGTATGTTTCCATTACTTCCATTTATCTGCTCTATTGCTCCCGTGCACTCTTGCCTCTCATTGAATGTGTAATCTTACAGCTACACTGACAACTGTGTGGACTGTCAGCGGCTTCAGGCAAGGTGGGAAGCTGTTGGTGCTAAACTGAAAACCCGCATGAATGTTGCTCGCGTAAACAGGGGCACTACAGGAGCCGTCACTGGTCGCCGTTTTGGTGTCCAGGAAGTTCCTACTTTTATTTTGTAAGTAAATTCGTATACTAACATTATTTTTCATAAACTTTATCAGTCATGAGTTTTAAAGTTTTATTGGTTTTGAATTATTATTTTTCAGATTCCGTCAAGGTAGAATGTATCGATACCAGCTTCAAAAATATGATGTCGCATCTTTTACTACTTTTGCCACTGACTGGTACAAAAATGCTAAGGCTGAAAAAATCCCCGTTCCAAAGTCACCTTTGTAAGTGGCGTACTTAGTGTTTTTGTGGAAGGTGCTTTTATCATCTTTGCTCAATTACTGATAGTTAAATTTTTATTGTTTCAGTGATGACTTCACACAAATGCTTGCCGATTATCTGAGGGAAAATCCATGGGTATTCTGGCTTGGTCTAGGTAGCTTTTGTATTGGTTTAATCATCTCTCTTCTTCAGAAACGTAAACAGGGTGCAGTTACTAAGTCTAAATCCTCTGAAAGCAAAGCCTCCAAGGATTCTACTAAAAAGAGCAAGTGATTTGAGTTTTTGTTTTCAAGTGAACTCTAGAACTTTCTGACAATTGGTTGTGTGTTTTGTGACTACTTTTACATGTTTTTTCCACGTTCTCTCATAGAAGGGGATCATACATGTCTTTGCAAATATTTTGTTTCATATTATGTGAGAAATTGATAGTTCATGGGTAGTCAAATAATTGTCACTAAAACCCTCCATGAATGTTAAAACAACAGTCCATTTCACATCGTGCTCAACTTTTAAAATGTTCTACAGTACATTCCACAGCTGGTTTAATGAACTTAATAATTTTGAGGACCAAGACATCCTCCACTTTTAAGACTGACTTTTCATGAAAGAAACCATGTTGATCATCATATTAAAAACCTCTCCAGCCTAATTTTGTGTAAGCATAAGTATTTTTAGGAATTAGGTCGTTGTTCTATCCACTACCCTGATGTTGATCATCATATGAGCGCCATGATATTCTTTTTAGTGTTATGTTTTCCTATTCGGGATTAAGTGAATGCCTTAGTTATTTCTGTCTTGGGCTTATTTTCATCTTGTGATGCACTTATGTACAGTTAGTCATGTGATTGGACTTATCGCTTTCCACCTAATAATAATAGTAATGTTGCAGTTTAGAACTAAGGCTTTTCATCTACAATCAGCACTTAAGGGGATGAATTTTCACATTTTAAGTGCTGGCAAATCCAATTTTATTTGTGCTGTAATAAATGTACATAACATTGTTGATCTTGGAGTGTACATAATTTGTGCAACTTCTTCTTAACCTTGCCAACCATAAAATCATTGGTTTCAGGGGTAAGGTGTAAGTGCTTCTAAATGCACTGTGCCATTTGGACCCAATTTCACGCGCATTGTCAAAGTATGCTGTGTTTGTTTCGCCAACAAACACACTTTTGAAGGAAAAATTGGCTAAGAGATTATGGTCCCTGAGAAAATATGACACAAGTCAGACCTTATCTATCTGTAAAGAAATAAAATATACCTAAAACACTTAATAATAAAATAAATAATTAATGTGTAACATATCTTAAATATCTTAACAATTTGGAATTAAATTGTATCAACAAGCATGTTAATTCTGAACACAGTATGAGGATTAGCAAGAATGGTTCTAATGGAAGCCTCAAAATCATCTCTTATTCTTGCAAAATCCATTATGTCTTTAGGTTTGGAATCAAACCAAAACCTATCAAACTCACAGAACAAGTAACAATATAATTGATGAAAATGCCTCATGACAGGGCTGCCTTTGGCAAAATTAAATAAATGAGATTTGGCTGCTCCGTCTTGCAAGAGATGGTAAGCTAGACTAGTCAGATTAATTCCCACAATTGCGAATGCATATCCATTAACAGGGTGAAGGGAGTGTAGTAAGACATGTTGTGACGCTTTTTGGTAATAGTCGGAAAAGTAATATAAGTTGTGCAAGCCTAGCAAACCCATCCCTCGGAAGTCAGTTTTAGGATCATCACCTGCAAACAAATTTTAAGCGGATTAATTAAGAGTTCTAAGGGAAAAGAAGTGGATATGCAAAGTCAAAATCCGAAACCTACCCTGGAATCCTATATCTTGCCATTGCTTAGTCACTCGAGCCTCTAATCGAGTGTCTGGATTAAGTCGCTCCCATAACCCGAGCAACAACTCCTCATGTTGGGGGTTGGAGGAATCATAAGCAGTTCGTCTCAGTTCTTCAACTTCTATGTTGAGCTGTTTGTAGCCCCATATCTGTTCCACCGTACGTCCAAATGACTTGATAAACTGGTTATGGATAGTAGGATGAATCTTCTTTACGCGTAACACAGTCACTACTGCAAGTTCAATACTAGATTTCGTATGCTTTCCTATAAACTCCAGGTTCTCACTTCTTTCATTCAAAAATCTGATGACTTCTTGAATCTGCTGCGTTTTTGAGTGTGTCAGGGAAAATTCCACCCCAAGAGTTCTGGATGCGCCGCTAGGTTCACCATAGCACACTCTTTGTAGCTCACATAACTTCGTTGTCTTTCTAAGAAACCACTTAATCAGAGGTCGGAGGAACCAATAAGCATATAAATATAAAGAACCCAGGTACATTTCCATACAAATATAACTTTTGAGCAAATGAGCAGATCTAAGACGTTCCAAGACGTTCCTGCAGCACCAGACGACACACAACAAAGCTCGCCCGACGACACATTGCAATTCCTTTTGCACATGACACGACGAAGTTTGAAAGGATGAGAAATTTCAATGGGATGCTACGCTATTTGCACTACTACACTAGAGTCTTGTAGTCCCTCCCTCAATGCACCTGTCAACGAAATTTAAATGATTGTTTTTAAGGATAAACATTGATATGAAGCTTTATGGGTTTTAGTTATTTTAACTGTCTTTCACGACAACAACTGAATATATTAATGAATATGTTATGTCGTCCTATCGCCATGCTCGTCGCGGTCGGCTTCTCCCAGTCCTTGGTTATGTTGCTTTGACAGTCTTCTTCCTGTGGGCAGGTGCCACTGTGTTACTCAAATCACTGATTGATTCTGGTAATTGGTTTTAATTGCTCCTTTCGTGTTAGCTTTTCGAGGGCGAATTTTCTTATCTAAATTAATTAGCTCTAACCACCTCTTATTTGTTGCTCTTGTAGATTATGGGCCCACAATGAAGTCCCAAGTGAGTTTGAAACTAAGCATTCTAAATATTAATTCTGCCATTGTATATATATTGCCTGATTGCTGTCATCCTTTTTTCCCAACAGAGTGTGCCTAGTGCTGGTCACGATATGCTCCAAAAGACACTGACTGCCGTCTCTGCTTCAAACACTCACTACTTTTCAGAGGCACTTAGCCACATCCTCGTACCCAGGGTTGTTGGAACTACATCTCACACTGAAGTAAAAGAGGTAAAGTTTTTCTTATCAGTCGTGAGTTTTATGTCATCTTTTTCTACAAACCCATCTGAATTTCTGACCTGGTTCTTTTCAGTATATAAAAAATCAGTTAAGGTCATTTGGTTGGTCAGTTACTACTGATACCTTCCCTGACAATACTCCAAATTTCGGTCAACTTATTTTTGAGAATATTGTTGCCAAGTTGAATCCGTCATCCAAACAATATATAGTTTTAGCTTGTCACTACGACTCAAAGTATTTTCCAAATATTGAATTCCTTGGAGCCTCCGATTCTGCTGTCCCTTGTGCTATGCTGCTTAGTCTAGCCCAGAGTCTTCAGGAGGAACTGCAACCTCTGAAAGATGCTGTAAGTCTCCCTTTTCATCTTTGACTCTATAATGTACTATCATTCTGAATTTTTTTTTTATTATTATTATCAGGACGTCAGCTTGGAGTTATGGTTTTTTGATGGGGAAGAGGCCTTTGTGGAGTGGGGTCCTAATGATTCTATATATGGTGCACGACACTTGGCCAAGAAAATGGAAGAAGAAAACTCCCTATCAAAAATAGTTAGTTTTCCACGTGAACCTTTATCTAATATGTTTTTCAAACTTAAAATTTTCTATAAAATTTATTTGTTTCAGAAATGTCTAATTCTTCTTGACTTGTTGGGTCCTTCAAAGCCTGTCATGTACAATTATTATGAGAATGAACTGTTTAAGCATTTTGTTTCCTCTGAGAAGGCTCTCAGAACTGGAGGCCACCTTAGAGACAGTTATTCTCCAGATAATATGTTTTTTAGAAATCGCAAAGTTGGACATTATGTTGAAGACGATCATACTCCATTCTTACATCGAAGTAAGATTTTTCTTTAATATTTTTATGAGTGTATTTTTCCATTATTTCATGAGGGCTTCAAAGTATTAATTTTATGTCTTTGTGTTTGTACCCTCTAGATGTACCAATTATTCATTGGATACCAGACCGATTCCCAGAAGTGTGGCACACTTATCGAGACAATTATGATGCTATAGATATGCATACCGTTGAAGACATGAACAAAATACTGCGGTTGTTTGTTTTAAAATATTTCAACTTATGATCCAGTGTTGATCTCTTGTTCCAGTTTAATTTTAAAATGAAAGTCTCCTTTCATAAAATTTTGTCAAAAGAACTCTTTTTGTGTTATAAAAGTACTTAATGAATCCACTGCACCGGTACTTAGCTAGTGCTATCATTTTAAATTAATAGTGTATCATTCACTCCTTTTATCATATTAGCATAATTGAAAGACTGGAAGAAACAACTTCAAATGCTGTGATTTGCACCTAAACTATTTTTTTGACAGCGAGCTGTATGTCACATCCTCTTGCGGCTGTATACATTTTTTACATCACACAGTATTACTTTGTATTCAAAAAAAATTATAATATTCTATTCAATGTGTTATACTGTTTATTCTTTTAGTTACCGCCGACCCAAGTAGACTACAATTCCCGCAATGCATCAGTGGCGGAAAAAGACTCAAAACTAGATCCGGTCGGGGTGCAGGAAGGGTTGCCTACCGCGGCTCCGGTCAGGCGTGCAGTGTAGTGCGCTGCTCTCTCTCCCCCATGCCTTCCCGCGCACTGCGCTAATGCGTGCCGCTTTATCTTGCTTTCTTTGAGCAATTGACTTCGGGCCGCTTGGAACCGGTTCGTCTTCCTGGTTCCCGAACGCACAACGACGAGCCGCCGGGTCCACCAGTAGTCTGATTCCGAGAGTTGTTTCTGTCTGTCTGTTTGTCTGTCTGTCTGCTACATATAGCGGACGCCCCATGAGTGCAAGAGAGACAGCGACGGCAATGACTCTCGGAATCAGACTGCAGAAACAAACTCCGCAGGGGGAATGGGAATCCCGTCAGCGCGCCCGCATTGCCCTTAGAAAGATGACGCCCAGCACTGTTTGTCTGCCACCGTGGCTGCGCCTCACACCTGTCCTGGGCATGCACAGCTGGGGTCGCTCGCGGTTCGGCGAATCGGCCGCGGTCGCGCCAAGGGCAGCGGACACTTGTGGTTGCTTCGGCCGTACACAGTGGGCCAGAAGATCGGTGCAGGCGACTCAAAACGCGTCTCGCGTTTTGGCCGCCTGCGCCGCTCTTCTGGTCCACTGTGCCGTAAGGCTCTTTAGCCGCGTCATGCCGCGCGGCCGCGGTGCGGTACGCTTTCCCTGGCCACGCCACTGCTCTGCGGAATGGCGCACCAACGCGCCGTCACCAACGCACTAGGCTGCACAGAGCGGCGTGATTTTCGCACTTTCTCGTCGCATTGTCCTGATGTGTCGTGAAAAGTGGAGGCGCCCACACATCGAGTGCGCTCCACGGATCACGAGCCCCCGAGCGCAGCAGGGTAGGCCACCCGTGCGCTGGCGGGCAGCAGAGCGTTGGCGTTGCCTACCCCGCCGGGCGCCTCGGGCTCTACTCGGGCTGGCCGTCGCTGTCCGATGCCAGGAGACCGTTTCCGTGCAGCGTTTCGTCACTATTTCTCTCTCGCACCTACACGGGGGCTCCACGAGGGCGAGAGAGGCAGAGCGATGGACAGAATCAATCAGCAGTCGCGCCGGACCGCGGTGCCATGTGCCATACAACAGTTGGCTAGATAACCGTCGACCACGCCGGACGCGAGTCTACCCTACCAGCAACGGTCCAACGGTTCGCCTGCGGCCTCGGGTTCCAATCCCAGTCCACGTGAATGTTTTAGCACTCAGTTCTGGGTCCTTTCCGACGGTGGTGGGCCGTCGCTACGCAGTGCGTGCTGCTGGCAGGGCAGTGGGCACGGCAGTGGGCACGGCAGTGGGCACGGCAGCAACTCGCAGCAGCCCCCCGAGACCGGCCCGCCGGAAGGGCAAGGGCACGCCATTTGGTGGGGGCAGGCCGGCCCTGCACAGAGGGCCAGAAGACCGGTGGGGGGCAGTCAAAATCCCGGAAGGGTTTCGAGCTTCACAGTCGCTGAATTGGGGTCGAACCGAACGTGTGACTTCACCAATGAATTGCTCTCCGCACGGGGAATCCATTGGTGGGGTCACACGTTCGGTTCTAGTCCTGTTTAGCGACTCTGTATTCCAAAATGCGTCGAGAGTTTTGGTCTTCTGACCCATTGGCCTGCAGTGCCCTGCAGGTCTGGCACTACACGGCGCGTTTACACAAGCCGATTGCCCTGCTTTGCTTCGCCAGGCTGCGCCCCCTTCCCCTTCGCACTGCACGCTGGGAGCAGCGCAGCAGCGGGCGGCCAATGTCTCCATTGCGGGGGCGGCATGGCTGGCCACGGCTGGGCTTGGCCACACGCCTTTTAGGGGCAGCGGGGGGGAGTCAGTCGCGCTGCGCACTGGCGCCCCCTGCCGGCCGAGGGTGGCGCCGCACACACTTGGAGCACTCGGCCGTGGGGCAGGGGTAGGCTGGGGGCCGGAGGGGGCGGCGGCGATGACTTATACGTGGTCCAGGGGGCTGGCGGGGCGCGGCAGCGTGGGCGGCGGTACTCACGCTGCCTTGCAAGCCGCCGTGATCCACTGAACGTCAGCGGCGGATTTACGCGGCGACAGGCCGACGCCCTCACCAGGCCCTAGTCTGTGGCGCCCAGCCAGCTGCCCTCTTTGTGCGCCGAAATAAACTCGCGGGCCTCCCGCCCCCAGGCCGCCGCCTCAGGTACCTGCAGCTGGAACACGTGCGAGGCTTGTCCCGCTCAGCGACGCCCCACCGGAAACTCCATGAAACACGAAGCGATGTACAGTACTATTTTGGTCCCTGGTCCCAAACGAAGCCCCTGGAGGGCGGCCCGACCCTTGGCTGCCCTTGGCCAGGCCTCCGGTGTGAGGTGCATCCGGGCCACCGCGTCACCGTCCTGCTGAGTCAGCAACCCATGCTGCTCTCGGCCTGCCAGTGCAGTGCACTTGACGCCCGCCCGGCCCCAAGCACCCCCTCCCCTCGCTGCTGTGACGTCACCGCCATATCAGAACGACATTGGGAGGAAGACACTGCGGGGGCGGCGCCCGGATCGAGTGACGTCACAAGGGCCCTGCTGCGCGCTGTGCCCCGCTGCCTGGCGGGGCTGGCGGGGCCGGCGGGCCCTTCTTTGCCGTCGCGCCGCCGCCGTACCGCGGCGCGTGGGGTTGTCCCAGACTACGGATTACACGCTCACTGTGCTTCTCTATTGGATTGGGACGTTGGGACTTCCCCGCTCCGCGCGCCCTCCTCACCCCAGTCCCCCCCCCCCCCACGCCGCGGCTTTGCTTCGCAGCCACCAGAAGAGCAGCCTCCGTCCCGTTCCGTCTGTACCGTCCCAGCCAAAAGAATGGACGCGTCGCTGCTCGGCGCCCAGTCGCATGAATAAAAGACCCTGACCCTTGCCCTTCTCGCATGATGATAAAGCCAACTTTTTGGATTAACAACCTCCGCCCGCTGGCGGGGTCATTTCTTCCACCACTTACGACAGCAATTGTTCCACCCCTTCTAGGAACGGACTCAACTTCGGCATGTCTCCCAGCCGCGTTCGCTTGCGCGTTAATTGGCGAATTGGCGGTTCGGTTCGGACTGATGAGTCAGCGGCGCGTGCGCGTGGCGGGGGCGCGGCGCGGCGAAACGCCTCCGCGGTAATGCGTCTGCTTACGGCAGCGACACTTTGCCCCACTTGGGGTCGTTTGACACCGCGCGTCGTTTAAAATAAATGTATATATTTTCGCGCGTTTATTTTTTTTAAAGAATTTCCGGCGGCCTGTCTCGTCGTTCTCAGACCGCAAAACACTTTGGAGCGACTTAATCCCCGCCCTTGTGCCGAGACGCAACACTCCAGCGGCGGGGCATGGGCGGGGTGGAGAGGCGGTGGTGAGCGGCCCCGAATGGGGTCATGCTGCCTCTCTGACGGGCTGCTCGAGGGCGTGGGCGTCGCGCGGTCCGGCGGAGCGGGTTTCTAGCCCTTTCGGCAGCCCCCGGGGGGCGGCGGGCTGCCAGCCTGGTCTGTCTGGCCTGGTCCGTCTGGCCTGTCGCGGCCAGCTGGCCGGACCCGCGGGCCGCGTTTCTTTCCATTCGGTGGCGCCCGAGTGCGACGCAGTGCGTAGCGCAAGCAGTGTCCTGGCCGGTCCAGAGGCCGGTCCAGAGGCCGGTCCTGTGAGTGAGGGTCGCAGCGCTGCGGCCGCGGGCGGGGCGGTTCGCCTCCCTGTCAACCCTTGTGCTTGTGCCACTTGCCGCTGCGTCACGGCAGCAAAGCCCCAAGGGGCCGTGTGGGTCGGGTCGCCGTCGTCGCGGTGGAGGGAGAGCTGCCTCCCGCCTCGGCTGCCTCGCCAGGCCGCAGACGGGCACGGCAGTAGCACCGCGGCCACCAGCACCAGAGGCCTAGACTCTGCACTTGTGAGGAGGTTCGTCAGAGCCAGGACTCTAATCAGTGAGTGTTGTGAGCCAGCGTCCAGTGGTCGCGCGCCCTGGGGCCAAGGACTTCCCCCACGTCCGCGCGGCGCCTGGACATTCCCTGGACGTGCCCGCCAAAGGCGCCGAAACAAGTTGGTGACGGGAGGGCGCGGCCATCGGCCCTTGGCGTCGGCGGGCCGACGGACCGGCGGCCGCGCCGAACCAAAGCCGCGTGTGGCTGCGTGCCCCGTGGGTTACCGGTGTTACCTCACGCGTGTGGGGAGGGGACGAGGCGGGGCGGGGAGGGAGAGGCGCGAAGAGAGAGGGCGATGCGAGCTCATCCGCCCAGCCAGTACGGCCAGTACTCCGAGTCGCGGCTCTGTGCTGCCAGTGTGGCGTGCGCTGTGTTTGGCGCTGAGACCGCGAGGACGCACAGCGCGGCGCGAGGTCGCGCGAGGCCGCGAAGCACGACAGGACCGCAGGCCGAGGGAGGAGAGGAGAGTCTCGCTGAGCCGACGGCCGACGCGTCACTGTCTGCCTTGGTACCCGCAGGTGTCGTTCGGTGCATCGGCGCGGTGCACGCGAGCAGCCAGCCAGCAGCAGGGCGCACGCAGCCTTGCTTTTCCCGCACTGGATTTCCCTCTCGGCTTTCCCAGCCGCGGGGAAATGATGGCGACGCGCACGCTCCTGGTCGCGGGGGCCTTGGTGGCATGCTTCAGCCTTGGCAGCGCGCAGTTCACGTTCCCGGACCAGGTGAGCAGTGATTGGCAATGAGCAAGGAAAAAAGATAAAAAATAAACAACAAAAAACAGATAAATGAAAACCGGAAGCTGGAAGGCTGGGAGTTGCCACAAATGTTTAGGCATGACGGCACAATTTTAACGAAAGGATGATGAATTCAGGTCACTGTCAGTGTCTCTATTTTTTGAGTTGTGAAAAAAATAGATAGTTAAATTTATTTTACTTGCTTGGAATGAGTACTACTCGCTCTCGATGCTTTGTCAATACTTATTTTCTGAAACATGGAAGTGAGCCACCTGGCCCCGTCAGTTCAAATCTGTTATTTTTTAAACTTTTATATTTCTTTGCTTCTTGTTTTATTTTGAACAAAAATTTAAAATAAGTTTTTTAAAAACTGTGTTTGTTTTAGTCATTTGGTGGTAATGGCCGACAGAATCTTCGAATGGCTAAAGCACTAAATGGTAGTGAGAGTCATTTTGACGAAGTTCTTAGGAATTTATTGGTACCTCGAGTTGTTGGTACTCCATCACATCAAAAAGTGAAACAGGTGTGTATGTCAGGGATCAATACTTTTGCAACAATACTTTTACTTATTTTCTCAGAATATTTTATAATGTTTTTTGTTCATGGCTTTCAGTACATCATTCAAATGAAAGGACTTGGCTGGCAAGTGGAAACAACTCCATTTTACTCTAAGACTCCTAACTTTGGGTCTCTGCTGTTTGAAAATATTATTGCCAGAGTGAACCCTTCTGCAAGGCAAATACTTGTTCTGTCATGCCACTATGACTCAAAATATTTTCCTAACATGGAATTTTTGGGAGCCACTGATTCAGCTGTCCCTTGTGCAATGTTAATAAATTTAGCTCATGCTCTTCAAAATGAACTTCCAGCTCTTAAGGCAAAGGTAAGTGTTTGTTTAGTACCCTAAGCTTACAAAATTTTGTAATAATGTCAACATTAGGACCGATTAATTTTAATCACTTGTCCTTGTCTCAGGATGTTGGTCTTGAATTGTGGTTCTTTGATGGAGAAGAGGCTTTTCTACGCTGGGGACCTAATGATTCTATTTATGGGTCTCGCTATCTTGCAACCAAAATGGAGAAGGAAAATACACTTGGAAAAATTGTAAGCAAATGCTGCATAACCTTTTATCCCATTAATTTTTATCTGAACTCTGCTAATAACATTGCTCTACCCTTTTCCAGAAATTGTTTGTTTTATTGGACTTGCTGGGGACACCTGGGCCATATTTCTACAGTTACTCAACAGCAACAGAGGGTGCTTATCGGACTCTGGCATCTGGAGAAAAGTCTCTGGCAGCATCTCGGCATTTGAAGGCTGTAGGTAGCAATAATGGATTCAGCGGAAGGCGCCTTTCGTATTTCCAGGACAATTCAGTTTCTTATTTTGTTGAAGACGACCATACTCCTTTTCTTCAGAGAGGTATCGTAATGTTTTTTTCATTTTTTTTTCAGATAAATGAATTTCTTTTACTGAAACACACGTCTCTATATCTTTAAATTTATATTCCTTGCAGGGGTGCCTGTTCTTCACATTATTCCTCATAAATTTCCAGATGTATGGCATACAAAGAACGACAACTTGAATGCCATTGATAGACATACTGTTGAAGACCTCAACAAAATTATGAGAATGTTCGTTCTTAATTACCTTAACTTATGATTTCTTTATTTCTGTTTAGACATTTTTTAAAAAAGACTTACTCATTCCTTTTTCTGGACCGTGTTAAAAGTTGCCAACTCAAAGAATTGTCTATCCCAAAGTTTTCATATTATTTTCCCCCTTTTGGATTGTATAATTGTGGTCGTCTCAAATTTTGTAACAACGAGGCACACTTTGAAGTACTCATTAATTTCTTTATTTTGTGATACCTTTGGACTTCCCCTTCTTGATCAGTCAAGTAAACCAGCTGATTACTTCGTCCGCTGGCAGTGGTGTTCAGAGCTCACCATTTTAACAATGTTAGCCCTAATTGCTCTGGGTTACTATGAAGCTCAATGAAAGGTTGTGAGCTAATTGTAAGTTTACATGAAACACTATTGTTATTTTGTAATGTGATATTTTTTACTGTAGGGTGCACTGAACACCATCAATTTTTTCATCTAATAAGATATGCTTATTAAAGTGACCTATCCTCGTTGTCGTTTTTCGTTTTTTCTCCGATACAAACCAAAACAAGAAACAAAAGAACAAACACACATGAAATTGAAAGTGAACGTTCGCAACAACGTTCGAACGTTGGCGCCATTAAGCCATGGCCATCGGTACTGACAACAACACAACACAAAACTAACTTGATAGCGCTTGACAGCGCACGGACATACGCGCCGATAAGCAGCGTTTGGAGGCGAGCCTCTTGCTTCACCTCTTTTCATTCGAAATTTTGCTTCGATGAAACTGCTAAAGGTAGATGTGGTCCAAAGTGGTCAAGGACTGCGGGGACGATCGATAACGCCCCCACCCCCCTCCCCCTTCCTCTTTCAGTGTCTCTGCGTCGTCTGGCTTTGACAGTTGTAGGCAAAATGGCGCTCAAGGCACTCGTCGGTCAAAGTAAGTAATTTAGACTAATATAGACCCGCAATCAACGCCGCAGTCTACGTTCCGTGTTATGTTTGCGACGGGACATCGCATCAGCATTAAATTTTGCGAGTTCTGGGGTGACTAGTGGGAAACGACACTTGCACAACCTCTCCTTAGGGTTGGGTTCAAAGTGTCACCATTTAGTGTTAAAAGTTGTGGGCGTGTCTTAACAATCACCAATATGACTGTTTCGGCATAAACTTGTTATTTTATTATACATTCGTATATTAATTTTATTCGTTGGTACCAAATTGTCCAACGATGAAACTCCATTCCCAACCTTCCTTTCATGTTGTTCTGTCACTTGATTAGTCCCTTCTCTTGGTCTCGGGGCTTATAGAATTGATAGTGTCAGTTGTCATGCCCTTAAATTTTTCCAAATGAATTTTTACCATAAATTTATTTGGTTAAAATTAACATTGCCATATTACATATTTGGTAAGCGAGTCATCAAGTCATTACCAGTTCTTTTCTGCTCTAGTGATATATCAGATAAAAGAGCCCTTACTTTCTGTGTTCAGTTCCATTCCTTCCCCGTGTTTTTGAAAACCTTTTTAATTGTGAGGTAGTTTAGATCGCCTTTTGCCTATTAGTAAATGTGATATTCTTCTTTTAAATAAACTTTCTCATACATCAACATCAGTTTTTCACTCAAAGTATGACTATGTTTCTTTATTCTACATATGTTCCCCCTACTGTAGCTCTTTGAAGTTCTTGTGAAATCCTGTAACATTTTTCCGCTTCCAGAGATTATGAATGAGGTGATTCGCTCTAAAACAAAAAAGGGCAAGGAAATGGAATGGCGTGTGCTTGTTGTGGATCAACTTGCTATGCGGATGGTGTCGTCTTGTTGTAAAATGCATGACATTACTGCAGAAGGAGTCACAAGTAAGTATAGGACACAGATAATAATGTCCCATCTTTTAGAGGCAGGTTTATTAAATTGGTATTTTATTTCCTCAGTTGTTGAAGATATTCACAAAAAACGTGAGCCACTCGCCACAATGGAAGGTGTCTACTTGATCACGCCATGTGAGAAGTCTGTCCACGCACTCATGCAAGACTTCAGCTCCCCCAACAGAACCATGTACAAAGCGGCCCATGTTTATTTCACAGAAGGTGAGTGCTCAGCAATCTAATCAATCCCATCTATTTAGGTATTGTTGAATAGAAAATCAGCCTGATGGCTTCTACCACCTGTGATCAGTGTTTTAGACCAGGAGGTAAAGAAGCTGTTTCTGTCACTTTCAATGTTTTTCTTGCCTCAGATCATTGATTTATTGCTGTTTTTTTCGTCATTAACATACCACGATATGGTTCCCGTATAGTAACAACTTTGCTGGGCACAGATTCCGCGTCGGTCAGGAACCCTAACTTGGTTTAAACCCATCTTATGTACTTGATCAGTTTCTTTGCCTAATTTTTCTTTCCAATTTCAAAGCTTAGACCCTGATTTTGCTGCAGAGGGCTTTTAGTTTTTGTTTTGTTCTTTCAGCAACAGTTCTCTCTTCCTCCTCATTTTCCCCCCCAATTTTTTAGGATTAAATCTGTTTCAGCTTGCCCTGACAAACTATTTCAAGAATTGGCTGAAGCACCTGTAGCGAAGTATATTAGAGCTTTAAAGGAAATTAATATAGCATTCATAGCTAATGAAGAACAGGTAAAGTTGAATATTGAAGGTGGTTTCTTGAATGTGATGATTGTGGCGCTAACCCATGCTTTGTGGTGTTGGGGGAGGGTGCTCTCATGGTCCAGACAATTTCTAACTTTTTCTGTGACAAACTCCAATGAATGCAGTCTTTAATGGATTTTATCAGCTGTGCTTTTGGTGAAGTGAATCTGCTGTTTTCTCTTGTTCCCTTGTTTCTAATAACATTCCAACTATCTCACTGAATCGGTTTCTATAGGTGTTTTAAAAAATCTTGCTGAAGTGCTTTTCCTGCAATGTCTCATGCTCATGCTTGTGGTTGTGTTCTGGGTGGGATGCCTTGTCATGCAAGTTTTGGTGCTTTACTAAGTGTGTATGGAAACCTTCTGCTTCACAGTGTGCCCTGAAGAACTCTTCAACGAACTGTGCAAATCTTGTGCCGCTAAAAAGATTAAGACACTAAGAGAAATCAACATTGCTTTTCTCCCATATGAGTGTCAGGTTTGTTTCTCATATTCCAGTCTGCTTAGTAGAGGAGCATTGCATGAATTTTATTGATGGTTCTTTCTTACCTGCACCAAAAACGCTTTTAAAAAAAAAATCACACAAAAATGCATTTGCATATCTTGTGTTGTGTTGCCAAAAGTAAACAGTCATCATTCAAAAGATTTAGTAAACTTGTACATAAATCTTTTCTTTTCTTTCCATTCAAAATATTTTTGTTGGCCTTTGTTTTTGTACTTACTTTCCAAACCTTGCCATGTTTCTTTGTACTCGTCTCTAATGAAAATTTTCTCTTTTTGGGGGGGGGGGGGACAGGTGTTCTCTCTTGATGCACCGGAGACATTCCAGTGTATGTACAACCCACAGTTCATCAATACACGCAGTGCCAATATGGAACGCATTGCAGAGCAAATTGCCACACTTTGTGCTACTCTTGGAGAGTATCCATCTGTACGTTACAGAAGGTAAAAGGTTCACTTTATTTTACAGAGGTAACTTGTCCATCCCTAATTTTGTGACTGTAAGTCAACTTATAATGTATGCATTCTGATATCCTTCAGTGATTTCGATAAGAATGTGGAGCTGGCACAAATGGTCCAACAGAAATTGGACGCATACAAAGCTGATGAGCCTACCATGGGAGAAGGCCCAGAGAAAGCTCGTTCACAATTGCTGATCTTGGATCGAGGATTTGACTGCGTATCTCCACTACTACATGAGCTGACATTCCAGGCTATGGCGTATGATCTCCTTCCTATTGAAAATGATGTTTACAAGTAAGTTAATGCCTTTTTAAGAAGTAATTTAATGTTCAAAGCATTTTTTCTGATCTTCCCTATATACTGTCTACGTTTTGCTTAGATATGAAGCAACACAAGGACAACCTGAAAAAGAAGTTTTACTAGATGAAAATGATGAATTGTGGGTTGAGTTGCGTCATCAGCATATTGCTATTGTGTCACAGTAAGTATTTTTCCCATATTTGTTCTGCTGTAAACTATTACATTACTGTTCACCTGTATCTTCTTGTGTTTCAGAAATGTCACCAAAAACTTGAAGAAATTCATTGACTCTAAACAACGTATGCCAACTGGAGACAAACAGTCAATGCGTGACCTCTCACAAATGATCAAGAAGATGCCCCAGTACCAAAAAGAACTAAGCAAATACTCCACCCATTTGCACCTTGCTGAGGACTGCATGAAACAGTACCAGGGCAATGTTGATAAACTGTGCCGTGTTGAGCAGGATCTGGCTATGGGCACTGATGCTGAGGGAGAACGCATCAAGGATCATATGCGCAATATTGTACCCATTCTTCTTGACCAAAACATTTCAAACTATGACAAGATGCGTGTGATACTTCTTTATGTCATTTCGAAAAATGGCATCACTGAAGAGAACCTCACTAAATTGGTGCAACATGCACAAATTTCCAGCTCTGAGAAGCAAGCCATTGTGAATCTTTCCAACCTGGGACTGAATGCAGTGGTTGATGTAAGTTTATAGTTATGTTTCTGTCTTTCTCAACTGTTCAACAAAAAAAAAAATTGGAACTTACAACACATTTTAATATGTTTAGGGTACCAGAAAGAAGATTTACAATGTTCCACGGAAAGAGCGTATAACAGAACAGACCTATCAGATGTCCCGCTGGACTCCTGTTGTTAAGGACATTATGGAAGACTCCATTGAAGAAAAACTTGACCTGAAGCATTTCCCCTTCCTGGCCGGGAGAGCAGCCACTGGCAACTATCATGCTCCTACCAGGTAAATCTTTTCCTGTTCCTGCCCAACGAATTTATTCTATATCCTTGACAGAAATTCTCATTGAAGTTGCTTTGGTAAATTACAGCAGTGCGCGATATGGGCAGTGGCACCGTGACAAAGGTCAGCAAGCTGTGAAAAATGTGCCTCGCCTCATAGTTTTCATCATAGGTGGATGTAGCTTCTCTGAAATTCGTTGTGCCTATGAGGTTACCAACCAGGTGAAAAACTGGGAAGTTATTATTGGTAAGGGTTACTTTTTCCATAAATTGCAGGTAGTATTATGAGTGTCAATCTTCTGACATGTAATTTTGGTTGTTCCAGGATCGTCTCACATTCTTACCCCAGAAGATTTCTTAAACAACCTTTCCAATCTAAGCTCTTAGGTTGATGGTGTTTCTCTATTTCAATATGCTGCACATGAGCAAGATAAGCATGTGCTATTGGCCTCTGGAGTTGCTTGATGGTCTCCAATTGTATTCTTATTATTTCAGTTGTAAATGTCAATTTGAATTAGATACATCGCTTTTCGTATTATCCTTGTTTTGAATCGAAGGAAGAACTTATTAAACTGGGGTGCCAAGCGCATACCTCTGAACATATAGGAAAAAAACGAGCTGGCAATCAAATTCCCAATCTGCATTGTTTTCTCAAATTTGGACACTTTGTGGTAGGTAGTGCGCCATAATTACATACAACTTTGGTTTTCTTTACAGTTTCTCTAAGAATAGTTTTTGATTGGAGTCTTTGCTTTGCCAATTTCTTATGTCAAATCCATGTCAGCTTTTACTTGATATTCTAACTGTTCTGAGGATAGCTGTGTTTGAATAAGACCCCTGTACAAAAAGTGATATGTAATGCGAGTAGTGATATTAGTTTGCTGTGAATATTTTTCACTATTTGATTCGTGTAACCAAATCTCTCTCCTTTTTATCAGCTCTCCAGCTGGCAGTGAGAAAACTTGATGTCTTAATCATTATTTGTGTAATATTATCACACAGTTGCCGAATAGATTCATAGCTGTGCCCTCGAGCTTCAGAGTTGTTGACTCCTTTCCCAAATCTTTTATCCAGTAAAAATACTTTTAAAAAAAATTATGCTGCTTGTTTTGCATTTAATTTTAACCTCTGCTTAGGTAAACATAGGGGATAAGTTGTTTCTATATCACTCTTTGGCATGAAATGATGTTACAGTAATTTTTCTTTAAGAGCACTGAAAAACCCATAGCTTTGTTGCTTATTTTAAATTTTTACTTTGCTATGTTCAATATTTGTAGTTTTCTTGTACATAGACTATGTAAAAGATATTTGCTAGCAGATCTTTCTATAATCACAATCTCTGTTTTGGGATTTGTCAGTTTTTAACGTAAGGGAGCGTTTTTGTTTGTTTGTTAAACTGTTGTATATAAGATTTATTAAAATTTGTTAATGTACTTTTATTGTAAATTACTGTGTATGTTTTGCTTGAGTTCATAGGGCATTCTGATCAGTACACAAGCAGGCAAAGTGCCTTAGAGTTGGGTTTTCTCAAGTTACGGATGTAGATATTCACAACCTGGGATTTGCTAGAAGAAGACCTGCTGTCTTAAACCACACCTATTCACTGTGCTGCCAAAAGTATGGACCATCAACAAACTAATTTAAAAAATCAATTTTCTGTGTTCTTACATTCATTTAGTTTGATACTCATGATACAACTCAATGTTGCACAGTAGAAACTCTTTCAGACACAGGTTGCGACTTATCTGGCGGTGTGTACTGTTGGTTATCTGCTCATTCAAACAAGTTAGATGCCTTTGCTAAATCATTGTATCTATTAAGAGTTCAATAGAATTGTCATTAATTAAATCTGGCAAATTTGGATAGGCTTTTCATTACATAATTATTGCTGATTAACTTATCATTCCAGATTTGGGTCAAGTCAATTTTAACTAGTATCTTGGTTTTGTATAAAACCTCATATTATGATTCAATTGTTATGGTAATCAAGAAAAACCATTAAAAGTTTTATGGTAGAACATTCTGTTTAGCCTTGTAGATGATCAGAGTGTTTTAAAAATTTCGTACTATTTGACAGTTAGGAGTATTCTCTCAAGATGGAGGGTATTTTCTTAAAGTAACTTTACACCAATGTATTTTTCAGTGCATATGTAAGTGTATGTTCAGTATTTTCCCTGCTGTTTTAATTTGGATACCTGTAAAGGAGAAATAAGAAATAAATTATCATGGAGCCTGTTTGTTAGTTTGGGAAACCACAGCTAAAGTTTCTTGAAAGTGTATCTTAATGTCACAATAGCTTATTAGTTAATCTTCTCATCACATTTTTATCTTTAAAACCTTCAGCGTAAAGTTTTGTTTCACAAACTTAAAAGTTTTTACTACGTATGAAGTTTATCATTCTAGTATCATTATTGCCTGAAACATTGTAAAACAGATGAGCTCCGACTCAAAGCTGTGCTGGCAAAATACCATGCAACTTAATTCCATGAAAAGTGAGGTTTTGCGTCTTCTCTCAAACTGAATGTATAATTGATTCACTTCATTCACCTTTCTCCACTGGTAAAGTTGTGTTGCATGCTTTCAAAACCTCATCAATGGTGACCTTTCCAAAATTCTGATGATGGCTTTTCCATTAAAACAATGCTGTGGTATGTTATCAGTGGAGACAAAAAGAAAACACTTGACATTACAAAAATCTGAATTGGAAACAATGTGACTTTCAAAGCTTGCAAAGTTACATTCTTGTGCAACCTGGTGTTTGTCTTTAAGGAAGTAATTAGATGAGTATACTTGAATGATATGTCTCAGGACACCTCTTCTCCATATTAATAGATAGAATAGAATAGGAAGTATGCACATGATCTCTTTGAAGTGGAAGGAAACCTTTTGTAAGCATTCTTACATGTTGTTTTCCTTGAAGCATTGTATTTGGCTTCTGATACTAACTTTAATATTGTTTCTTCATGAAAGTTGCACGTGGTTTGGAGCATACCATGGTGCTGTCATAATCTGAATGTGATTGCATGCAAGATGAGTTTGGAATTTTCTAATCGTAAATCCATCATCCTTATGACGCAATTCATACTTAAAACTGTGCCCTTTAGATTTTAGAATTTGAGACATCAGCTGACTGATTTTGGAATAAAAACACCCCTCCTTTCTGTAATTTGAGTTACTTAAAGCTTTAGTGGTGAGGCAATGGCCCGTCTTAAAATCATTAATTTGAGTATTGTCTTTGCAAAATCACATTACAGTCCTAGTGAACTCATTTTGTTCGCAAAACCTATCAGCTTTTTGTTGACTAAACCAATTGTCTTGAGGATATACTTGGCATCATATTCTAGTCATGTATTTAAACCAGTTGGATTCATTCCCTCTGTGCTGTGCAGATCTTGATTCAGAAATAAAACCACTGTCTACACTACTTTTTCTAGCAGTCTTCATTGAAACCATGTGTGTGAAGGATTAACGAGAGCAGCAAGTCAGGACAGAAGTGACAGTTGCTGGTTATCAGATAACCAGGTAACAAGAATAATTCAAAACAAGTAATGAAGAGATCAGGTTGGGTTTCTTATTTTCAAAGATATCTGTGCACAACACAAAACAGAATCGTTTGAAACATTTCACAGAACCATAATATACACACTTTTTCACAAAGCAATCAATAAGTACATCACATTATAATGCTATGTACAATCTCACAAATTATGTTTCACCACAGAAAAGACTAGAAACACCTTCAACATATTATGGCACAGCACAAATATTTTTAAAACAGATTTTAAAAAAATTACTGAAATTTCTAATTTAAGCAAAATTAGAACTTAACCTTCCACCTTCGATGGAGTAGATCAGAAAGAGATAGGTAGTGATGTCGAAACTAAAGGAAGCATCGGCTCATTCTTATCAGCAAAGAACAAAGGCTGGCTCTGTGAGGGTGAAGAAGGTAGACAAGTTACAAATAAAGAGGCAACACTGTACAGTCTCACACAGTTTCACAGTTACCAATTTAAGGATTTATACTTTTGACTGATATGAATGGTCCTAAAGCTATGGTCAAATCTAGAAAGATACGAATCTATATTTATTTAACAAAAGAAAAGTAGAACTTTATCATAGCTGCAAAGGGGGGGACACAAAAAACCATTGCTCATGCTGATGTCTTACATTAAGTATAAAATACCTTCTAGCTTGGGGCATCATCAGATCCAGATATGACAGAGAAATTGTGCTTGGAGACATCACTCCAGTCTATAGCTAGAGGAAGAAAGAAAATAAGGAGAATAAATACACTTATTCTATTTTGTAGTGTTATACTTTAGCTCCAAGGCTGCTTCACACATCTTCTTTCAAAAAAAAAAAAAAAAAAAATTAAAAAAAATTGACCCTATGCCTATGAGTTCTAGTTAAGTCAATATAAATCTCAAAGCCTTCAAGTGAAACACCAATTAAGATGGAAATTGAGTTGGACCTGAGAGGGTCAAGGAAAGGGTATGGTATGTTGCAAGAACAAAAAGGTTTGATTGATAATAAAAAATATTTTTCCAGCTGCAGCCTAGATAATATTTCCAAGCATAAACCCACCTGGACTTTGATGACAAGATTGGGAAGTTCATGCAGGACTTCATAAGAAAATAGATAAAATTGCTGATACAGAAGAATAGCTGGTCATCAAATTTTCAAGACCAATGTCTGAAGAGGTGTTTAAGTACAGCTATGAATATTGCAAAATGTGGATGAGGGACCACAACAGTTTAACGAGTACTAGTTAGTTATCTAAAACTTGAGTACATGTGAGTTCGCGGCCTTTCCCATCTGCGTGAATGCACTTCAGATTTAATCTGTTTGGTAGCCCAGGTGGTTCTACTTGTGCTGATGGCATTCTTGACACAACATTTGTTGACACCGTTGGTTTAACTGCAGGAGGGTGAGGTGGAGGTCTTCGCCTTACACCATCTAAGGGCATTGAACCAGAGTGTGGATTTGGCCTCATGTGTCGGAGACTTTGCGGCTGAGTGATGCAGTTTCCCAAAAGCATAGCCAGAATGATAGCTAACAGAATGGGAATAGCGACGTACAGTGCCCGTTTCAGCACTGACGCCGGCTCCTGATGCTAGGAATTATCTCTGTCTTTTACAATGTGCTCTGCTTTGTACACGCGATGACTGATGAGTACATCTCGTAGCAGCTTGTAAAGAGTATAGTAGTTGAAGAACAGTAATGAGGCCATGCTTACTGACTGGTACCATTCTTGAGCAGTGGCCAATTGAACCAATTGAATTAATATCATTAACATGTGCATTGAGAGCACAACTAAATAAATCCGAGTTGGATTTTGAAACAGGTCCTGAAAAAGACAAAATAAGATAAAATAACACATGTAGGCCTTTTGTGTTCTGTATCAGCATTATGAATGACTTATGCTTACATAGAAACGGTTATGAACCTGATTTCCTGGCTCTGCAGCATTAGTTGAGTTTAAAGCCTGGTACAGCTTATCATAATGTTTAACCACCGATTCATTTGGCCATAATTTGTTACCTGTCCAACTGAAACAAAATCATTGTCTGACAATTGATAATTTTCATAGTGTTTAAAAAGGGAAATTCCTTGTTATCACAAAATACTTACTTAACATTGGAATGAGGCATTATTAACCTGTGCCATCTCCCAAGATGAAGAGCACATCTGTGCATTACATCACAATACCTGAGGCAACACAGAACAAGTCAAATGAGTATGAGACACCAAAAATGTACACTCAAACAAAGGCATTATCATAAATACATTAGGTACATACCGAACAGGAAAGCAATGAGTAAGGTACATTACAAAACTGCCAAGCCACAGCCAAAGAATGTGGAAGGTTGCCCAATAAGTTTCATAGTACATCATAGTCTTCATAATGGAAGTAACAGGACACAATATTATTTTTTTGTTCAAATCATTATTTTACACATTTTTGTGATGAAATTTATCTTACCGA
This sequence comes from Stenchaetothrips biformis, assembly GCA_030522485.1. NCBI lineage: Eukaryota > Metazoa > Arthropoda > Insecta > Thysanoptera > Thripidae > Stenchaetothrips > Stenchaetothrips biformis. The sequence goes on along the minus strand of CM060090.1, from coordinate 4,604,389 downwards.
TGCAAAGCAGCACGGAATAAACCCAGCATAATATGCTGAAAATACTGAATTAAACAAAACTTGTTTCATTCTGTTGTTGATATCACTCTTTAATACATCCACCTCTTCCCTTATAGCTTCAGGAGAAGTTGAGCAATTGTGCAAAGGACTTCCATCATAACCTGACAAACATAAATGTTTACAGTTACAGTCCTAGCAAAAATATTACAAAGCCAATCATCCTTAGTACTTCAAAACAAATTGTGAACCTACTCAAGAGGGTGCTACATTTCTGATCTAAATCAGAAATGGGAAAAACTGCCAGATCGAAAAAGGGACCCACAGTAAGCCCAAATAAAATAAAATAAAGAGAAAGCCTGCGAAAAATTAATATCATTAAAAATACATTAGGGAAAGTAAAAGTTCCAAAAATATTTCAAACGAACTATTACTTACGGATAACATAAATAAAATAATTTAACTATGGGATGAGTGTGCATAATGTTGTAAAGACATATTAGGATCACTGCTCCAACCCATAGTAACATAATAATTTGTAGAATTTTCCGAGCAGCTGGCCAGAGTACAGAAGACAAGTAGGCTTGTCCAACACGAGCAATCATGGTGTAGATGAGACGTCGCATTAGAATGACTCCGATAAAAATCAGCAAATGGAAGTCAATCATCTGTACATTCTGAAAAATAGTAACAATGTAATAAATAAACATTGGCTGAACAGTTTGAGATGGAATTGTTCATTTGGAATAATAGTAGCACTTACCAAAGCAAAGTTGGTGAACGAGTAAGGAAGCCAGAAGACTGAACGATAAATGATTAAAAACTGGAGAGCGCAACATATGGCTGAGAAAACGAACATTATGAGTTCAAATAATACATCTCCATCTCTGGGTATTGGTGGTATTGGTATATGCTTAGGTAAAGAAGAGTGCGGAACAGCTTGTGGGTAACTGCAACAATGAATCACACAAATAAAAGACAAGAAAAACAATGATTTATCAGCACATGCACTCCACAACCTTGCAAAAAGCAAATACAAAAGTACAGAACCAACCTGTGAGAGGTGTCATTCCCATTACAGTTCCGCCCATGGCGTGCATTGTGATTTACATGAGCAATGACTGGGGCTCCATGAGGTCCATGAGGAGCTGGAGGTGCATGAACATGTAAGGGATGTTGCATATTTTCTTAATGTGGAGCTGATTCATGAAGTAGCGACAGCTTTGCATGGAAATAATGCATTGGTACCACTCTCCTCCTTCAACTGAAAAAAACAAAAACAAACATGGTTTGAAAAAAGAGGGCAAAACAAAACTGTGCTCTAATATAAATGAATGATAAAGTCTGCTAATGAGCTTCTCAAACATAAAACAGTTTTTCAACACATTCATAGGACGGATACATCTTACAGAACATGCAAGCAGTGGAACCATGCAGGGTAAAATAAAAACATCTTTGTTCAAAAACCAAGAAAAGACTAGTTCTCAGTTGACTGTGAAGAGAAACAGCTGCAATCACACAAACTGATTCCATTTCCTAACCTCAACTGTGACATATCTTATCACCCGGGTGCATCAAACTCGTATATATTTGAACGACAGGCTTGGTTTATGGTTCGAGACTTATTAGAATAGTAATAATACCTCGATTTGTTGACTTACCAGCAGAAGACACTGTCCCTGCTTGGAAGCGCCGCTAAGTCAACCCTCCAGTAACTGCGGCTACAGAAGGTAGAAAGTGTAATGGCCAACAAATTGTTACCTCTCTAACAATTTACACGTTCGGCACTTCTGTAGCTACAAGTTTTCATTGATGCGTCGGCGTGTATGTGACGAAATGTCGAAATCATCGACTCCGCAAACCTGACTTGTTTTGGCTATTTTCGTGGGCCTTTGACATAAGTTCATAAACAAAACACAAACGGATCGGAGCGAGAAACGACATTCACATTCACGTTTGCATTCGATTCCGACCGCGTCGACTCACGCGAGACTACTCGAGGAGGCGAGCGCGCGTCGAGAGCGGCGAGTAAGTTAGCGATGAAATGAAATGTGGGTCTTACGTCGGAGCAGCGGGACGGCGAGCTTTATTTGCCCCGTGGCTAGAGGGGGAATTCCGGGGTTGTGGCTGACAACACGAACAACACGGGGAGGCTGGTTCCACCCCGTTGGCTCGAGTCAGCAGCAGCCAGCAGCAGGCGGTGGGCGCCCGCCGTCCTGCTTCCTGCTTCCTGTGCTGTTTTAATTTCCGTTTGCTTTAGCTGTGCCCCACCCTCCCCCTCCCCATCTAACATGGAATATAGCTAAGATTGAAGCAACACCATAATAATGTTGGGCAGATGGAACCACAAGCCACCCCTTGCAAGAAAAAGCCCAACGGTACAATATTAGTTAACCCTGCCGAAAATTCATGTTCGATTCGGAGTTCCAATCGACGTCGACGCACTCTATAATGGGTCAAAGTGGTTTTCAGGTCGAATTTTCACAAAAATCGAATCGGTTTTGGACACAGAAAAGACAAGGTTTTTCTTCCCTTCTCCATCTCCTCCTCCTCCTCCTCCTCTTCCTCCAAAAGAGGCTTAACACCAACAGTCCAGCGCCAGGGCACGCCGGGCTTGCCGCCGGCGAAACGGGAGCTGTCACTGGAGCCTCGCACTCCGCACCAAAACTGCGGACAAGTTTCCATTTTATTTTTGTGTTGTTCTTGTCGGATTAACTTCCCCACTCACTAAAGCATTTCCGCCCAGTCATAAAATTGTTTGTAAACAGGGTGGCCAGACACGGACTACTTTTCCCGCCAACTTTCCGCCCGTCTTACCCGGCCAACTGGCTCCTTGACGCTCTTGACTCGGGGCGGGGGCGGGGCGGGGCGGGGCGGGCGCGGCGCGCACTGCAGCGCAGCTTGCCGAACGAACGACAGCCGACGCTGCTGCGCTGCTGCGAAGGCGGACCCGGTCCAGCGGAAGCGAAAGAAGCGGAGGGCAAAAGATTCCCCAGAGCCACGTTGGCCCGATTCCGCCAGCAGAAGCTGCTGCCTACAGGCTGCTCCCCCCCCCCGCCCCGCCCCGCGCCAAGATAAACAACTCATTGGAATCGAGAGTCGCGGCGCATCACGTTCAGGGCCTCTGCGAAGGAGGACGGCAGCCGGAGGGCTGGAACGGGGGCTGGAACGCGGGCTCCAGGCTCCAAGACGTGCAGTGCAAAGGGGTGGCTGCGGCTGCGGTCTGGAGGAGGAGGAGAAGGGGGAGGGGAGGGGTTGCCATTCAATGGCCATCGCCACGTGCCACGTGGCCGCCCACCGGGCCAGCAGAGAGAGCAAGGCGAGAGCGGAGCACACGCGTCATAAGCACAACACCCTTGGTATTCCGCTTCCGCTTCCGCGCCTCTCCGGTGGAATGGCAGACCCTTTCACCGCACGCCCCGTCATCGCATCGCGCCGGCCCACCTTCTCCCTCTCACACGCACGCGCGCGCGCACACACACGCACACACACACACACACACACACACACACACACACAGACACACACTGTAAAAGGAAGCGGGGGCGAAAGAAGAGCGGCCCAAGATTCGGAATTCCTTCAATTGTCTGGGGCAGGCCGGCGGCACGCGCGCGGCAGGCCGGGCCGGGTCGGGCCGGGTCGGGCCGAGCGATCGGCGAGGTCGCAGATCGTGTGTAGGGCCCGGGCCGACGGCCCCAACGGCCCCAACCAACAGGGGCTGGGCCTGGCTGTGCTGTGGGCGGGAGGAAGGAGAGAGACGAAACGGTGTGCACTAAACGCATAAATTAAATTTTTCCGTCGCGGTTCGCGAAGTTTGCGGGCAGGCGCCAGGCGCGGCAGGTAGTGTGTGTTTAACGGACGGTAGTTGTGGATGACCGCCCCCCTGCTCAACTTTGTTTATATTCAGAATCGTCCAAGAGTACAACCAAGCCAAATATTTTCCCACTCCAATAAAAATAAATATTCACGGAAGCATATATGCATTCAATTCGACTTTTCTTTTCATTTCTCTCTGTGAACAGCAACAGTTCGATATGCGTGTCTGCTTTTCTATAGCTCCGTTTGGCTCCGCTGTGCCTCAACTTCTATCTCGGTCTGTTTGGCCTGTGCTTTGTGAATACGTTTGCCGCTCCGTGTCTGTGAGTGGAAGGAGGGTGTGTGTGTATGTATGTGTGAGTGTGAGAGAGAGAGGGTGTGTGGAGGGTGATGTGGCCCATTGTCTGAACGATTCTTTCGCCGCCACCACGGCTGGACTGCGGGCCAGAGGCCAGCCACACGGTGTGTGTGAGGCGCAGGGGGACGGGAGGGGGCCCGAGTCCAGCCAAGCCCGAAAATAACTTCTTATTCGTCTAGCTTTAGAGCACGCCAAAATCGGTTCCTACAGAATAATCGCAGGTGCACGGCCGTGGGAAAGTGGTCTTCGATCTCTGGCGCTTGTCGGAGCGTCCCACAGTACGTGCCACTGAATGAGGCAGCCAGCCCGCGCGGCTCAATGGAGCGTGCCTCGGCCGCGGCGTGGCGGTGGCCGTGCTGCTGCTGCTGCTGCTGCTGCTGCTGCTGCTGCTGCTGCTGCTGCTGCTCGAGGCGGAGCAAACCATGCGCGCGGTAATCCTTACGCCCCTTCCCCCTCTCTCTCCTCCCTGCTTGCGCACTTGTTCGCGCCGATTATCGAGATCCCGAAAAGCGCGCGATCAGCAGCCCCGGCGTGGGAGGCAGGGAGGGCCCCTTGGCGCCTTGGCCCTTGCATTCACTCAGCCTCCTCGGTGGCTCAGCCCCGTCCCGCCCCGGCCCGCCCCGGCGAGTGCTTACATCATTCAAACGGATCCGCGGCGCCGCGGTGGACGTCGCGGACCTGGTGGCCGCGCCCTCGCCCGGCGGCGCCCCCGCGACCCTTCGCCCCTTCCAGTCCATATATATCGGTAATGTGGGATATCTTTTTTCCGCGGCCCCTCTCCCCTTTCTCTCCGGTCGGCTGTCGGAAAAGGAGCGGCCCTGGTGGGACGGGTGGCGGGGCGGCCGAGAAGAATACGTCGAACCGCGACGTCGGGGACGTCGGGGAGGTCGACGCCGCCGGGCCGGAAGGAGGAAATAGTGGGAAACCAGATTCGTTTCTCATCCGCGCTAAAAAAATAAAATAAAATACGGAACCCTGGCTAAGCATTAATTTCTTGGCTATTTTTTTCTCTCTCCTTTTCTCTGCTCTTTTCCGAGTTTTTAGCCTGGCCCGCCCTATTCGCGATGGTCCGCGCGGCGACATGGCGCCGCTGGCCGCGCCACACCACCGGCAGCACGGCAGGCAGGCCGGCCACGCTTTTATCTCTCATCTCCGGCGCCCTGAAAACCACACTGCGAGTGAAAGAGTCGTGACCAGGACTAAAATTTTGGGTGAGGTACACTTTGTCCTCCGAATTGGGGCGATAAAGCCCCGCCCCCTCGGAATCTGTGTGGCCGCGGTCGTTCCGCGCGCGCCTTGCGGCTGTCTGCTTTTTGCGCCGCAGCAGCAGTGCTTGCTAACCGCCTGCTGTTTCGCCGCACGCGCATTAGCCCCCCCACCCCCACCCCTCCAGGGACTGTCGCGAGAGGCTGTGTCAGTGCGCGCGGCTCGTCCTTGATAAATGATTTATGGTTCTCTGTGTGACTTTGCTGCCGGTCTGTGCTGGTCCGTCCGTCCGTCCGTCCGTCTGTCTGTGTGTCTGTCTGCTCGTCCGCGTGCCGTGGCCGCCACCGTGTTACGCGAGTGTTTTCGTTACCGTCCAGCCAGCCGGCGAGTCGGCCAGTGGGACAGATGGACGTGATCTCATCCCTCCGTGCTGTTTTATTTATGGCCGGCCCAACTCTCGGACCACTGTCTGTTGCCGGCGGGGCGGGATGACTTTTAAACAGGCCATTGATGTCATTGATTAATGGACGACGTTCGGACCTTCGGACCGCAGCGGACTGTCCGCCCCGCTCCGCCTTTTCCGGACCTCAAACTACTGAGTTGGGAATGAGGCGCGGCGGCGTGGCGAGGCACAGTGGGCCAGAAGACCAGCGCAGGCGGCCCAAGCTGTAGAAGAAGCTCTCGAGGAAGGTTGGGAAGCGCTGCTCTAGAGTCGTTAGACATGACTCGAAGCGAGCGTGTGTGACCCCACCGATGGATTGCTCGTTCGGAGAGCAGTCCATTGGTGGGGGTCACACATCCGGTTCGAGTTCGACTCTGGAGGTCAAAACCCGTCCGGGATTTTGGCCAGTGTGCGTGACGCGGGGCGTGGCGAGGCGTAGCGCCCGCTGAGTCCAGGGTAGGCCGGCCCGCCGAGCAGCGCGGTGCCATCCTAGCCATTGCTTGCGCTGCTGCTTGCGATTGCACATACTGGCAGGCAGATCGCACCCCCTTTCAGCAGCCACTGCCTGAGCCCTTCTGATTAGCACACGGCCTCGCCTCGCCCGCCTCGTCCGCTCTGAGGCACTCACACACAGACGCGACTCACACGGACGGGGGCGCTGCCACTGGCACCGACGCTTTGATTCTCATTATTCATGTTGGTTTTCAGGATGAATTTTTGGCGTTTCATAGAGAGAGAGAGAGAGAGAGAGAGAGAGAGAGAGAGAGAGAGAGAGAGAGAGAGAGAGAGAGAGAGAGAGAGAGAGAGAGAGAGAGAGAGAGAGAGAGAGAGAGAGAGAGAGAGAGGGGATGAGGGGTGGTGGAAAGCAAGCCCGGCTCCGCCACGCCGCCGCGTCGGACTGCCGTAGCGTACCTTGGCTCTCACTCTCTGGCTGTCTGACACTCGCATACACACGCTGCACGCGGCCAACGCGGCCGACACGGCCCTGGCCGAGGCCCTGGCGCTGCAGGACGGACTGATTAGTCACGGTGCGTGCCAAGAGCGCGGCGGGCGTGCCGCCAGCCCCGCCGACCTCTGTCTCTCTCGCACCCCTACGGCCCGCAGGACGCACCACCCAGTGGGCCAGCGTCACTCTCGTCTCTTTTCCCCGGTGCGGTTCACTGCAAGCAACTTTTGCTTTGATCGAGATGGCGTTCAGCGCGTCCCCGGGGAGCGGCGACCCGCCGCCTCCTCAGGGACCCGGCCAGGAAGGAAGGGTTGTTTCTGCCGAGAGGCCCGGCTTGTCAAGGCGCGCTGGTTCGGGGCTTGTGAATTGTTGAAGAGATTGGAAGTTGGCCGGAGGATGGGCTGCTGCTGCTGCTGCTGCTGCCGCCGTCCTAAGGCAACTACATAGTTTCCTCTTTTCTCTGCCTTTTTGCGGTGGTGCTCGTGGTGCTCGTCGTGGTTATGGTGGTGGTAGTGGTGGTAAAAGGGGGGGGCGGCGGCATGGGGCGACCCAAGAGCGCAGCGCCCGACCCAACATCTTGTTAGCGGCGACGGCCTAACTGTAGTGCAGGCGCTGCTTTCTGTCTTTTATGCCGTCCGTTTTTTTTTTTGTTTTTTTTTTGTTTTGTTTTTGGGCACGGTGGTGGGCATCAGCCGATAGACAGACGCGTGCCTGTCCCTGCCCTCTGCCTCCGGAGACAAGGGACCCTTGCAGGTTCGGGCGGGGCGGGCTGGCCGTAAAGCAACTCAAGGAGGCCCCTTGCGGCCCCGCAGGCTTCGCAGGCCCAGCGAGGCATGTTAATCATCCCCCACCCCTCACTATGGTGGCAGCGCCGCGGCGGCCCTCCACTCTCTCATCACTCACGCTGCTCGCGCACCAATCCCTCTCCCTCCCTCCCTCTCCCCCGGAGTGTGGAGTACCGAGGCGTACCTGCGCTGCCAGCATCAAACTGAATTCCCGAGCGTAATACGCGAGGTGCCTAGCGCGGCACATTTACACTGGCAAGTGGCAGTCCGGTAGCCGAGCGGCCAGACTCCCGTCTCCCGGCGCTGAGATTTCCGGTTCGAATCCCGGCGCCGCCGCTCTCTGCCCATGTCTTATCGCCCCCTAACTTTTTCCCGAGTCGGCAACGCTCTCCGCCAGCACAAGCACATTCCGAACACGAGCCCGCGGCGAGGAGAGGCGAGGCCGGCCCTGGCTGGGCCAGCAGTGCAAACGCCAGACTGACGGACTGCCTGACTGCCAAGACCAGACTACTTCCCGGAGCGGTTGTTTGTTGAGTAGGCCACTTCTCTCTCGTCGTGCAAACTTATTCTTTCAATGACCGCCCAATCTTTCCTTCTTTATTCGCGCCGAACGGGCTGTCTCTGCCTGGAGGCTGGAGGTCCTTGCCTGACGCTGCGGCGGCGGAGCTGCCCACTGTGCTGTCCACTGTGTTGCCTCCGTACCGCGGCCGAACGCCAAAGTTAAATAATTCACCTCAAAATGTTATCACACCGCCATTGTCCGCTCCGCGAATTATTATTCTCGAATAATAATTGTCCTCCGTCGTCGCTCTGCCTCTCTCGCACTCGCGGCGCGGCGCGCAGGGCTGCGAGGGAGACAGGGCGAGCGAGGTCGGCGCCCAGTGACCCCCGGCTAGTTACGCCTCACGTTTATCTTGTTGAGAGACAATGGAGCAGCGCCGCACCGAAAGTGGGCCCTGGTGGCGCGGTCCGGCCGCCCCGCCGCCCGTGATAGCATCGCAAACACTCCGGCACTCCGGAAAAAATGAAATGCCTGAGCAAAGAATGGCGGGCGGAAGCGGCGGAATAGCACAAGTGCAAGAGGTCGCGCATATGGCACCGCGGCAGAATGAAGAATAGACGCAAAAGAGAAAGGGGTGAGGGGTTGGGTGGACTTCAGGAATTCACACACACACACACACACACACACACACACACACACACACACACACACACACACACACACACAGACAGTACACAAAAAAGAGGACAGGACCGGCCTCCGAGTTTCTCCCTTGGCGTGCCTCGGCATTGTTCGCACCTCACACTATCGTATTTCAGCGTGTGTGGGGAGGCGTGGCGGGGCGTGGCGTGGCGGGGCGGGGCGTGATTCCTCGCGGAGAATGAGTCCACCGCGCATGGGAGGTGGGCAGCCTGCCGCTGCCCGGAGCAGAGCTGCTCGGGGACCCATGCAAAGCGGCGTTACACATTCGTTTCTTGCGGCGCGTCCGGCCGTCGCGGCGGCGGTGGTGGTGCAGCGTCTGGGCGCGACTTCTCGCCCCGGGATGGGGACGACGCGGAACGACGGCGGCGAGGGAAAGGGTGTGCTTGCCGTCCTGCTTGCCGCCCTGCTTGCCCTTCCTGGCCGTCCGCTCGTCCGTTACAGCCCCGCCAGCGCAGCAGCGCAGCACGGTCTGGCCCACTGGGCAGCGCGACGCCGTCGCGTGGTTTGTCTGGTTCGCCCGGTTTGCCGTTCGCGCGGCGGATGCAGAACCCGGAAGGGGCGTTGGGGATTTGCAAAGGGGCCGCTATTGCCGTGGTTTCGGCTTCGGCCGTATCATAAAGAGAATAAAGGTGGCGCGGCAGCGCAGGCAGCGCAGGCAGCGCAGGCAGGTGCGGCCCGGACCCGCCGCCGCTCCGTCTCTCTCGCACCCCCGCCGCCGGAGCGATGGAACGACCCTGTTGTTCCGGCTGTGCTGCGCTCCGAGGGGCGATTCGGACGGGGCGCGTTGGCGATAGGGACGGCCGGCCGGCCGGCCGGAACGCGGCTGGACGGACGACCGCCGTGTGCCGCCGGTGGCCGCTCTCGGTCGGCCCATGCCGTCCCGTGTGGAACGGACTGCTCGAGCAGCATTCCACGGCTAATCTCCAGGGGGATATAACTGGCCAAAAGCATGTACCAGGTGATCCAGAAACCCCGTTTGCAGCCGAAGTTATGCAACCCGCTTGACGCTGTGCGGGCGGGCTAGCCTACCCTCTGTTCGGCGGGCGGAGGGCCCGACTAGAGCTGCCCATATGCAGCGGTAGTAGCACTGCCGGCGGCAGAGCCAGCGAGTGGTTCGGATGTGATCGCACCGGCCGGCCACCGACGCGCTGTGAGAGGCGTGAGCGAGAGGCGGGGGAAGGGGAAGGGGAAGGGGGGTGAGGCAGCTAGGCTGCGGCAGCCGCTCGAGTGTCGCACAATTCGGCAGCTCTAGTCGGGCCCTCCGCCCGCCGAACAGAGGGTAGGCTAGCCCGCCCGCACAGCGTCAAGCGGGTTGCATAACTTCGGCTGCAAACGGGGTTTCTGGATCACCTGGTACACCAAAAATTAAATTAAAAAAAAAAAATTCAAAAATTTTGGAAAGTTATATTGAAAATTTGAAAATTTTTGAAGATTAATCGTAAAAAGTCACGAAATTGTGTTTCCAGGACCCACCTAACATTTATTAATTTTTACTGCCCTCCCCAGTGTGCTTCAAAGGCACAGAAATACGCAGTCACCATCATGTGCTCTGGTGGCTGGACGTGTCGATGCGTCGATTTCCCGGTACGATGATCGGCGGTTCAAATCTTATTACTGCACAACTTTTTTCTCTGACCGCTGCTCATTGTCACCTCAAGATCCCGCTTCAACCGACATCAGACATGAGCCGTGGTGGCTGAGAGCGTAAAGGCGCCCGACCCCGACCATATGGTCCGGAGATCGAATCCCAATAAATCCTTTCATTTTTCGACTGGCTTCCTCCCACTGCGACTCAAACCCGTCGTCCAACACTCGGCAGACGTGCAAGTCAGGGTGGTGTAGTGGTCTAGGCTCAATCCAGGCCATTACACCCGGGTGTCTAAAAAGCAGTCCGCTTCGGCGGATTGGCCTCGGCACTGGTTCGATCCCCGATCGAGCCAGCCACTCGAAATTGGTCGCGAGTGGGTCCATTCCGATTCGTCGGATGGAGTTGATAAGTCCTTTGAAGCTGGCCCACTGACTGCATGTTCGGGTCTGGGAGCGCCGGACAGCGGGTGTACCATTTGGGTACCGACCAGCCTGCGCAAACAAAAGCTCCCAAAACTACTCTCTCTCTCTTTCTTTCTTTCTCTGTCTCTCTATCGTCTCTGCCTTACTCTACTCTGCCCATGTTGGGCCGTGTCGGCGGCTCGGGTCCTACTGGGTCCCCCGGCGTACGATATCGAAGTCGCTGGATCGGATTAACCCCAGTTACCTGATAGCACCGGTTCCCATCCCGAACACCGAAGTAAAGCAGGAGGCCTCCCCATTAAGACTGGGGAGGGGGTGTAGAGTTCCATTTTTAAAAATTTATTTTTAGTTAAACACGATCGCCAGCGCCCGGGAACACCGTTTCCCATATCCAAACACCAAAAAAATTCAAAAAATTTCAAGAAATTTTAAAAAACGTACACAAAAATTTCGAGTTGTTTCCCCCTTGGCTAATCCAAAGAAAAGTGCGAACAACGCAACAACAACAACAGGATGAAGGACGAAGGCCGCTCATTTGCCGCCCGGATTACAGTGAGTGCTGGCGACGCCTTGAACTGTTGCCAGGTACACACCTGCCCGCCGCCCGGTCTCCTGGCCCGCTGTGTCTCGTCCCCGCCGGATCGAGCAACTCGTCACACTGCTGCAGGCGACGCGCGCCGAGTGATTTATCTCGGATCCCCTTTCCTTTCCACGCGGCCGTCACCAAGGCGGCGACGTTTTGAGAAAAGGAAAAAGTTTTTTTTTTCCCTTCTGGAAAGAAACAGTGACATTCCTCCACAAGTTATCTGGCAGACGCTATGAATGAGGGATACGCTCCGGGCTACAGTCGGCAGTCGGCTCACTTTCGGACTCTTCGAGCGTCTTCTTCTTTTTTTTTTCTCAGCCTTGTCGTCGTGCCGTTTCTTCTTCCCCCCTTCAAGGAGGTCCTGTCCGCGCGACTCCACGCATCGGGCCAGAAGACCGGCGCAGGCGGCCAAACTTCTAGACGCGTGTTGAGCCCAATGTGCTCCGGACTCCGTGGGGCGGGAAGGCGCCGGGCATCGGGCCTGCCGCGCGATGGGGTGTGCGCCGGGGCGAACCCTTCCCGCCATGTACACAACTTGGAGGCCTCTTTAAACTAATTGATGCGTAAGAGAGGACGGCGCACGATGCGGAGCCCCGAGGCCCCGCCCCCCCTCGCTGCGCGACCGGGATCAAATATTCATTCGGATCGGAATAGAAGCGGGCGCTCTGCGCGCCTCGCGACATCTCGGGGCGGGCCGGGTTGGGAAGGGGCGCGGTAGCGACAAAAAATAAATAAATAAAAATAGTGACCGACTTTCCGCGCGCAGGGCCGTCTGCTTTGTGCGATACTTTTGCAGCACGCTGCCAAATTTGCGCGCGGCACGGGGGCGGCGGTCACGAAGGCCCGGAAGGAGCGGTGCAGCAGCGGCCCGGGGGCGGGGCGGGACGGGGCGGGGCGGGGCGGGGCGGGGCGGGGCGGCGGCGAGGGTCGCGTGCGCACCCGCGATTTGCGCGACGCGACTGGCAGCGCTGCGGCGGAATTCCTTGGAACTACCCCCACCCCTGTAGAAATTATTTTTAGAGAAATGAAATCCACAGCCCCGCGGTTTGGCGTACCCTTCCCGCGGACGCCGTAGAGCCCAGAGGCGTAAAAACAGGGACGAAAAAAAAAGTAGGCAGACTGAACTAGGAAGACAAACATGAACGACGGGAACACAGCAATGCGCTCGAGGCGGAAGGGACGGGCTGGACCCCCGACCCAGTCCGGTATCGGTACCTGCCAAGCGGTGATCGGTGCGTCACCCACTGTCTCGAGTGATATCGGTGCGGGTCGAGTTGAGGGTCGGAGGTAGTGGGGCTACTTGGGTGACAGTGACACACAGGCAGGGACGTTTGGCGTCCAGGGTGACTCCAACTTGGCGAAACAACGTTATCTCAATGCCACGCGCGGGACACTCCGCTGACGCTCCGCGCGTCGAGGGGGCAGGGCCCCTGGGGGCCCCCGGACACCCGAGACGCATCACGTGATACTTGAACCGAAAGCACACTGACCGGCCCCGAGTGGGCGGTCCGGCTAGGTCCTCAGGCAGAGTGTAGTTGCCTCACTTTGGTGTGAAATATAGACCATAAACGGGGGCCATAAAGGCTTATAATGCGGGGCTGGAGATGAGGCAGAGGATAGGAAGAGCAAGCGCAGTGCTACACGGACTGGATGCCTCCGCCGCGCGGCCGCGCAGCCGCGGAACCGCGCGCACTGCAGGGGAATGGGCGAATCACGGAGCCGTCTTGGATGCCGGCAGCTGCAGTAACCGCGGGCTTTACGTTCCAGTAAAACAGGCTGCACTCGATAAAACGCGGCCATAAGTCACCGCGCCTGCAGGAACAAGGCATCGCGCGCGCCTGCATGCGCGTCTGCGGAAACTAGAGTATGCCCAAGCGGCGCGAAGTGGCCGGGCCACCGCCAGATTTCGGGTTCGACACCACTTGGTCGCTGCCGGGCGGGACTAACTTTCTCCACCTAATCTGGACTCATTTTTTTTTTCTCTCTCTCTCTCTCGGTTCCGACAGACAAATACATTCCGGAGACGAGTCGTCGTCGTCGTCGCCAAACTCGGCGGCCTTCCAACCGTCGGCGCCTTCTGCCGCTCTGAGGCGGGCCGTGGCCGAGGCCGAGGCGCAAACTCTATTAGAGGCGTGCTGGCCGAGGCCGTGGGTGCCGCGGGTGCCGCACAGTGGGCCGTGATCCGGGGACAGCGCGTACACTGCCGTCAGCCCGGCCGCCCCGCCCACCCGGCTCTGTTTCTTGTGTAATTAAAACTTTGGCGTTATGAATCTCCGGGCCGAAAACTTTCCGCCGTCTTTTACCTGCTCCTTTTTACAACCCCTTCCTTTAGCGGCCGGCTCGCCGCGCTCACCGGGATGCGTCCCCCGCCGTCGGCTCGTGTCCCCCCTGCACCGCGCGCCTATCCCGTCTTAATCCACGGCCCCGGATTAAAGGTTTATGAAATAGAGTTCCCGACTGGCCGAGCCGCCGGAGCCGCCGGAGCCGAGGCCTGGCCGTGACGTCCCGGCCAACTTTGCTCGCCCTTTTTGTAGTATATAGGCGCCTTTTCCGAGACCACGTCGCCTCGCCGTGGCAGGGCCGGGCAGGGCTGTGGGGCCGTAGGGCGGAGGGCCACCCCCTGCCGAACCCTCTCTTTGTCGAACGGACGCGATGCGGGGCCGCCGGGGGCCGCCGCCGTCGACCGATTCCTGGCCGCTTACAAAAAGATCTCTGTCGGCCCATTTCCGGCGGGGGGTGAAAAAGAGGGGAGGGGGGCGTCATCGTACGCGGGAAGGTGTTCGCCGAGTGGCGGCTGATGACCGAATCTAGGCGGAAGTTGGTCTCCGCGCGTGGGAGGTTTGTTCGACCGCGGATCCCATTTCGCCCTCTCCTCCTCCTCTCTCCCTGCCCTGCCGCCCGACTCTCCCACCAGGGCCCGTCGGGAGAGTGCTTCGGGAGAGTGCTTCGGGACAGTGCTTCAGAGAGTGCTTCGGGAGAGTGCTTCGGGAGAGTGCTTCGGTCCGAGGCTTCGGTCGCTTCGGTGCATCGCGGCGCTGCCGCCGGGACACCGGGACTGCGGCCATCCCCCACGCAAACAGGCTGAGTACTTCCCGGCCATGGAGACCACGGAGACGGCTCCTCTGGACTGGGGGGGGGGGCCACGGTGGGCCAGAGGACCGGTGCACACGGTCGAAACTCGAGACGCTTTTTGAGCTCCAGAGCCGCTTAAGGGGGCAGTAGCGCCATCAATTTTCAAAAAATCGATTTTTCGTTTTTTAACCAGACTTTATCTGTTGGCAACCCTCTTCAAGAATCTGACAAGATTTTGCCGAAATACGTTATCGTTTAGGCTCCAGAGTCGTTTTTATAAATTTATTTACACAGGTTAGGTTATGCACGTTCAATCTTTTAGGCCGTTTTTCTAGATTGTAGATTTTTGGAGCTTGCGCGCAGGATTTTGAGAAAACGGTTTGAGATATCGCCCTGAAAATTTAGCGGGTGTTAGTACTAGTGAGCTCCTTCAAAATGACCCTTGGGTTTCGGGATTGAAGCATTTTAAAGCTTTTTTAGAAAACATTATAATGTCAAATTTTAACATGTTTTTTAACGTTTTCAAAAACTTGAGTTTTGAAATACTTCCCGATATTATTTCTCAAAGCTAGAGGGTCATTTTTACAGCCCAAGTATGTAAAACAAGTGGTTAAAATTTGGATGGAAAATTTTTAGCGGGTACTGAGAAGCTCTGCGCGCAGTGATATTTTGTAATTATTAGGCAAATATGTTGTGTTGTCTTCTGCCCTTCCCACACCCCACAAAAATGACCATAACTCAACTATTTTTTTTTTAAATAATCCTTAAAGAACCCTCTTTTTAATGGTAACTTGTGATTTTCTCCTCGATTAACAGAAAAAATTTAGCAATAGGAGAAACTTTGTTAAAATTTGACAAAAAACAGATGACGATGGCGCTACTGCCCCCTTAACAGGACTCGACCCGACCGTGTAACCCCACCGATAGATTGCTCTCCGAACGCGGAATGCATGGGTGGGGCTACTCGATCAGTTCGAATCTTATTTAGCGACTCTGAAGCTCAAATAGCGTCTGGGATTCTGACCGCCTCCACCGGTCTTCTGGCCCGATGTGGGGCGCCCCTCGCTCCACGGCCAGGTGCGCGGCGCGTTTCGACAAACACGCGCGGAAACGATCGACGTAATCGGCAAACAAAGCTGACGGAAGATTACGAGGATTAAGTTTGAGCTCCACAAAAGCAGCAGCCGCTCCGGCTCCGGCCGTCCCAATTTGAGCGGTATAGTACATTTGCCGCCGATAGGACCGCGGCCGGGCCCACTGTGTTTGTGCCGGCACCAAGTTTGTATCGCAAACACAGAAAGCGGCGGAAGGTTCTCGTCAGACTTTGATATGCAAGGCGGAAAAGGGGCGGCCGCGCCACTCGCAAACAGTCCGTCATAAGGCTAATGGAAGTAAATAGGAATGGGGGCCGCGCCCTGCACACCGTACCCAAAGTAAAACAACGAGGAGAAAGCGTTCTGGCGGACCCGGCGCCACGCCGCCAGCCCAGGGCAGGCAGGGCAGGCAGGGCAGGCAGGGCCCGGGGCGGACTGGGATGAAGTACACATGGTGGAAACACTGTGCTGCGGTATCGAGCTAATGTGAAGGGTCAATATTCGGCTTGTTTTTCATACGTGGGGGAGTTTCAGCGAAGTGTTGTGTCGGCTGTGGCGGTCCGCCCACGGGTGGCCTCGAGCGATTTACTCGGCGTTTCGAACGGTCCTCGGCAACAACACTATCACGGGAACAAAAATGTCCTTTTGAAATCGGAGGCCTCCGGAAATTCCTATAGAAACTTTGAAATATGCACTTTCGGGATTTTCCAAGTCGCGCGGCCCACCTACCAGAAGGGAAGGACATCGTGCAATGAGCAGCACGGCTCGCACACTGAGTGGAGGGGGCCGTGGGGGGCCGGCAGTGATTGTCCCTCGGTAGCGGCGCCCTGTTCACCCACACTCACACAGACACGTGTTCAGACGTGCACTCTCAGAGAAATGGCTTCATTATTTGGCGCCGCTCCGAGCTCCAAATAAGTGAGGCGCCTCCCCCTCCTTCGCCCCGTCGGCGCGCTGCTTGGGTGGCCGTCCCATAGAGTGAGCTGGCGCGGCCCGTGTTTCATTCGCGTTCCTGACCGCCGCAACAAACTAAACACACAGCCTTGCGGCGGCGGGGGGGTCCCTCGCCGACACTCCTCCCTCGCCGGCCCCTTCTTCCAGGCCAAACTTTTCCAGGCTTTGCGGCGGTTGAGGGTGAGGACGCGGCGCGGATCGCGCGAGGCTTCTGATTTCTCCCACAACCTCGTGCAGTCGCGACACCGTGTCGTGCCGAGGCGCGCCCTTGCGTTCCCGCGTGCGTGGAAGACACGGCTCCCCCTCGGCAACTTTGTGGCGGGGCGGGGCGGGCGGGGCGGGGCGTTGTGGTTGCGGCCGGGCCGCGGCTGCAAAGACAGCCTTTCCGCCCGGCCCGGCCTAACCAGGCCTAACTTAATAAACCGTTGCCATGTACCATTCTCATTAAGACGCGCCTGAAGGCAGATGGAATAATGCAGGCCGTCTTTGTATCCCCTCGCCCTGTCTCTCTCGCTCCCACGCGGCGTTCCGTTTGACTGCGCGAGAGCGACAGAGCGACGGACGCCTGCAAGGGGCGACACGTTGCACCCAAGCCGCTCAGTTTTAATGTTCTAAGTTTTATAACAACTGATCTGCCAAGTTCTTGTTTATGTTAATTGTTAACACCTGTTTTCGGCCCAATAAACTTGTTTTTTTTTTTTTTTTTAAAGTTGCGCTTCGGCCGGCGGACAGGCGCTCGCCGCCTGTAGAGCGAAGGGTAGGCAACACGCCGCACAACCACGCACTGGGGTTGCCTATCCGGGGTTCCACGGGCGCTACAGGCCTGGCGACGCCACGGCGGCCGCCACTCCCACTCCAGCCGGGGCGAGGGAGGGGTGGGGTGGGGAGGGGCGGCAGTATATATGTTATGCAGTCGCCGCTGTGCCTATACGCCGCGCCCTCGCCAGCCCTCGGCGCTGGGCAGGCAGGCCCTGGCCGCCAGCCAAGGCACCACCATATGTCTGACTTATCGACGTTTGCCGTTCGAGGGCCGTGCAGGCGGCAGGGCGGCCCGGGCACGCCGTTTGCCTTTTGCCTTTGGCGTATGCTACTACTTGCGCCAAACCACAGCGCAGTCGATGAAAGCCAGACCGATGAGTGCTGAGTCCGCCGCCGGGCCCACTGTGGTGGGCGAGCGAGTCGTCCGTGCCTCTCCGGCTAATTGGAGGACGCCACCTAGACCGAGAACCTGGCTCAAACTGCATACGCCCATTCCCAACAGAAGCTTCGTAGCTCTCTCTCTCTCTCTCCTCGCGGCGTCTCACGGTGTCTCGGCAGATGGTGCATATTTCATCTCTTTTTGAAACCATCCCCGCTCTGGCTCGGTGATGACCTTGACAAGCTGCTCGCCGTGCTCCGTGATGCGTTGGAGGCGGGAGGCAAGCCGCGCCCGGCGGCGGGCTCCACCCCGGCCGCACCCCGCCTGCAGTCGGATTCAATTCGGGAGGAATCTGAAACGCGGAGCAGGGCGGCGGCGGCAGCGGCAGGTAGGCCCGGCTTGGCTCCGCGATGTCGTCTTGCGTTTCGGCAAAGGCCCCCGCCGGCAGGGACCCGACGGCGGGGAGTGAGTAACGGAATTTGGAGGGGAGGAGGCGCCGCCGAGAGCGGAGCGCCGCCGCGTCTCGCCGAGCCGTGCGCCGCGCGCTGTGTGCCGCGCGCTGTGGGTCGGCCGGCACGCCACGCCCTGCAGGTGGATTCCCAGCACCGCCTTCGTCGCTCTGTCTCTCTCGCTCCCTTACGGGACGCCCCGTGAGTGCGAGAGAGACAGAGTGCTCGGATTCAGCCTACTGGCGTCGCGAGCCCGTGACGCAGGGGGTGCCCGCAGCCCGTAGGATCATAAGGCAGCCGCCGCACCGCGCTCCCCGCCAATACCTCGCCGCCGCGGCCCGGCTGGCAGGCTGGCAGGCTGGCAGGCTGGCACTAACACGGTGGCCTTGGAACTTGGCAAACAGCGTGGTTTTGCTGCCTGTCTGTCCGAGTTGATGCTGCTCGAGGTGGCTGTGGCCGTTGTGTTCGCACCATGGTGCATGGTGGGCGACCATGGGGGTGACCGTGGTGGTAACGCAGACTGGTCGTGCCCATGGTGGCCCTGGCTGGCGCCCCGCCTCCCTTCGGGCCGCTGCGCTGCAGACTGCAGGCAAGACGGAGCGAACACCACTGCGAGGCACGGAGCACGTCGAGACGAGGACAACGCATTCAGTATTAATACTAATTAGCTTCCTCTCCTAATTTGGCACTCTCGCTGTGCCCTCACTGCTCGCTGCGCTGTAGTTGGCTGTCTCCAGGAGAATGGGGTGGCGAGTCGAGCCGCGCCAGGTTGACGCTGCAGCGCTCGCTGCGCACCCCTGGCCGCCCTCCGTGACAGATAAAACCTGAGCACACTCTTCTCGGGCGCGCCACGCACAGTGGGCCAGAAGACGGCCGCAGGCGGCCAAACCTCTAAACGCGTTTTGAGCTCCGGAGTCGCCAAACATGACTCGAACCCAACGTGTGACACCACCGATGGATTTCTCACTCGGAGAGCAATCCATTAGAGGGGTTGCACGTTGAGTTCGAGTCTCATTTAGCAACTCTGGAGCTCAAAACAGGTCCGGGATTCTGACCGCCTCCACCGATCTTCCGGCCCACTGTGTCACGGACGCCGCAGGGCGGAACGGCGAGGGGACCCGACCCGTCGCGGCGAGACGGTCGGTCCGGCCAGCACCGGGAGCCGTAGGGAGGCGGAGCAGGTCAGGTGAGGGAGGGCAGGTGGCGGCCCGGCGTGCGTGTTTCAAGCGGCGCGCGAGCTTACTGCGGGGGCTCTCGGAGGGCTCACCAGCTTACCGAAAGCGGCCGAAGCGGTCGACGCGGGAAAGGGGGGGGGGGCTGTCAGTTACTTGGGCGGTAAATTCATTTGTAGTCCCTTAGGCCGGCCCTCCAGTGGGCCGCACCGTTCGCTGCTGTTATGGCACTGGCTTTGGGGTGCTTTGCGGCGTCGGCCGCCAGGGAGTCGCAGAGCCGCACCGCCACCTTCTACTATTCCGGAAGGCCGAACAGCGAAACGAGGCAGGAAGCACCTTCTTGCCAGAAAAGAAGGGGGGGAGGGAGGGGTCTCGAATTGTTATACATCTCCGTCAACGTCAGCGACGCAGGCAGGCAGCGCCGCAAGGTCGCCGCCTCCATCACTTTTAATTTTCGCCATTTTCGGCTACGACGCGAGCAAACTTGCCCCCTATTGTCATCTCTTCACGTCACGAAATACAATTGGAAGAGAAATGAATTGGCTTGCGTAGGCAAGCGGGCGCAGCGGGGAGCACTGGAAAAGATTCCGTAGTTTGGATCGGGGAATTGGGTACGGAATAAGTACGGTCCTCGTACTGGTTCTCCGTAGGGACGGTCCAGATAAATAATTGTGTTTCGTGACGTGAGGAGGTGACAATTGGGGCACATTGCTTCCTTCGCAGCCGGAATGACGGACATTAAAAGTGACGGAGACCTGATGGGGCCATGGTAGCAGCTAGCTGCGCCTTGCCCGTGGCCTCCGAGAAGGCGCTGAACCCGACGGCCCGATGGCGGCGAGGCTCCCGGACGCCCACGGCGAATTAATGTGCGGCCGGAATGAAGCCTCGTCCGTACCAAAATTCATTTCGCGCGCCCCGGCCGCCCCATGGAGGCCCTGCTCGTCGAGACCTCGTTACTCCCGGTGTGTATTAAAGCAAACCAATAAGCGCGATGTGGCCGGCTGTTTTTACGACGGGGCCACCCTCTCGTCCTTACCTGGAGGGGCACGGCGCGGCGTGGCGCGGCGTGGCGCCGTCTGGCAGGGCGTGGTGTGGCGTGGGCGCGGCGTGGTGCGGCGAGGCCGATCGCAATAACGACCCCGTAATCTCCCTCATCACTCCGCTCTCGTTTATCCGCTCTGTTTGCGTGCAATCCTCGAGACCGCCATCGAGGCCCCCGCCTCTCTCTCCCCTCTGCCAGCGCCAGCCATTCAGGTCCAGCCAGCCCGCCCGGCTGCATTTTGGAGTGAGGTCAGGTCAGTGCTGCTCTGCGGCTTGTGCACACAGCCCGATGCGCGCCGACGTCAACGCCGTGCGCCTCCCCCGCCCTCACTCCCTCGCTCGCTCTCGCACGCCAGGACCCCCTCGGGTGCGACGAGGACCGGCCCACCGCGCCGATCTGGAGCTCGCGACTCCCGCAATTATCGGCCGGGGAGGACAGGGCCGCCGGGGGAGTGGAGGGGGAGTGGAGGGAGAGGGGAGGGAGAGGGGCAGTAATGAGAGGCGAACGTTTTTGTCCGGCTGTAATTGAATTTCCCTCCGCGGACAGTCGGCCGATTCCGAACGGCGCCGCCTCGTCGCTCTGTCTCTTTCGCAGCCTGCCGGGGCACCGCACCAGAGGGAGGGAGACAGACAGAGCGACGGAAGCGATGTTCGGCTTCATCCTGCGGCCTTGGGGTGGCCGCCCGAAGCCGCCGCAGTGCACCGGCCCTCCGATATGCAGCAATGAAGCAGCAGCCAGCGAGAAATTCATCCTCGCTTTGTTTCGCGGTAATGCGGTAGGGCAAGCCATCCTGCCAGCCTCCCGCCTGCCACTGCCATTGTGCGAAACAGGCTGCCCCGATTGTGTGAAATGAAAGGCGAAGCAGGTAAGGTAGGTGGTTACATCCGGCAAGGCCAGGCGTGGTCAAAGGCCTGCTGCTGCTCTACCTCGGCCTCGTGGTTTTCGCTCAGCGTTGTTTCGTATTCAAGCAGCGAGAGCAGGATGATGTCACAGCGACGGGACCAGGGACGGAGTAGCTCGACCACCGCGCTGCGGTGGCTCTAGTCTCGGGTTCAAATCCAGTCTTCGCTGTTCATTTTTGACACCGCTCATTTCCCGCTACCGTCATTGCAAGACCTCTGTCCTGCTCGCTCTGTGAGAGGAGGCACCTTAGGGGTGTGAGAGAGACCGACCGATGCAGCGGCCACAAGTGCGGATGGGCCGTGCTCCATCACGGCCGCCAATACCAGCCGCGGGCCTGCAGCAGCGCCTGCAGTCCGGCCCGGCCGAGGGCCTCGCTAAGGGCCAAGGGCCGACGTCGTTAAGCCCGAGGCTGGGCACGGCGCCTGCTGGGCCCCCGGACCCCACAACACAAGCAGCAGCTGCCGCCTCGCGCGCGCCATCGCGCATCGCATCCCGACCGCCCGGCCGCTATTCAACGGCAGAGTTTTCCGACCAGTTTCCCTCCGTTTTACCAATTACGCGCCGCGCACAACTTTGCGGCGCGCGCTTTTTGGGCCGACGCCGAGCTGCTGGGCTGCTGCGGTCAGCCGCTCGGTTTCCGTCCTGTTGAATGTCCAAAAACACACACACACACACACACACACACACACACACACACACACACACACACACACACACACACACAAGGCGCAGGCGCGTGACGACTGACGTGTGGCGAGGTGTGTGCGTGTCATCAGCCGGCGGGCGTTCCATTTATTCATCGTGCCGACCGCGGGCGCGTCATCTCACTCTAATCCCCGGCAGCCTCTTTGCCGCACCGCGCGGCTCGGTCGATATGGAAGTAATCAGGCTGGCCATGTTGTTGATACGCATGCTGCGCGCGCCGCCGCCGCCGCCGCTTCTCGCCGCTTTTCACAGCTTGTCTCTGTTCTCCGTTCCCTTGCCTCATTAATATTGCCCCCTTTGGGCAGATGCCGAGGCTGGCCACTCCTTCAGAAAGATAACATCGCCCAATCGAAAAGGAGGTGAGGCCGGGCACCTCCCGATCAAATGGGAGGTCATGAGTTGGGAGGGTGGGCTGCGCCGACCGATACACCTCGCCTCCTGCACCGGCCTCGGGAAGTCCCACCGGCCACACCGGCCGAGGGAGGACGAGAACCAGGGGGCGGCGCGGTGGCAGGGAGGGAAGGGCAGTTTGCAACGAAATGGGCCCTTGGGTCGCTCTAATTCATCCACAGGCACCAGTCTCTGCTGACCCAGCCCAACCCCGCCGCCGCCACCTCGGTGTAGCCAGCCAGCCAGCCCACCGGCAGCGCACACCTGCCCGTCGTCCTGCAGGGCAGCGAAGCGCGCGGCGTGTGCGCGGTGTGTGTGAGTGTCGGCGTGCGTGGGCGTGTGTCTGCCCCGGAGGCAGGGCGCACAGGCAGCGCAGTCAAGGTGCTCCCAGTGCTCACAGCCACAGTGGAGTAACGTTGCTGCAATCTCCCCCTCCGTCCCGGCCGGTCCCGGCGGGTTGCGTGCCAGCTTAGCGGCCCGGGCCCCACCGGTTCGGACAAGAAGGAAATTGATAAGAAAACGGAGACTACATCGAGGGTCAAATACTAGCTTCCCCTTCCTTATTGGCCTGGATCATGGCCCGGACGTCCTGGCGCTGGCTGGCTGGGGCGGAGGTTATCTTCTGGAACTGCTGCAGGCAGAGCACGCCGACGAGGACGAGGGACGGGGGGGGGGGGGGAGAGATTGGACGCCGCGACCGGAAGAGATGGCCGCTGCATCCTCTGCAACGAGTGTCCTTCGCCCTCCGGAGGTGGGCGAGGTGAGTTCATTGTGTCCCGGACGCGGCCCGCCGGTCAGCGCCGCGCACGTGTCGGGAAAACGTGCAAGAAAATACAGGAAAAGAAAAAGAGACGTCGTCCATCCGGGATGTCCGCACGACGACACGCGGGAACAGGAAGTAGAAACGCGCACGGCGCGCGAGGCGGAGTTGCGGGAAAAACAGTGGCCATCAGGATCAAGGTGCAGCGCCTGAGGAATTTATTGCCTTCCAGATCGTCGAACGTCGATTCGATCCCGAATCATTAGTGAATTTTTGGCCGGGTCTCCTTCTAATGAGTGCAACTCGGTAAACCCGTTGGCGCGGTGCAGCAGCGTGGCAGCGTAGCAGTGTAACAGTGTAGCGTCCCCTTCGCCCGGCAGCCACCACCAGCAGCCCAGCTCACGTCCGCTTCGGCAAACTGAATTTCGGCCAGGCGGCGCGCCGGTTTTCTCGAAACGCACCGCCTTGTTTTCTATCGCCCAGAAGGCCCTGGCCGAGGACGTGGAGCGGCGCGGCGCCCCTAGTGTTTCCACTGCTTCCGCGCCGAGGCGGCTGGCCGAGGCCCTGAAGGCGGCCCGGTCACCGTGCTGCCTCTCTGATTTCCGGCACGCCCCCCCCCCCCGGACGTCGTCTAGGGCCGCGCGTGTTGGCCCACGTCCTCTTCCCGGACCAGCAGGACCAGCAGGACCAGCAGGACCAGCCCACTGGGGCCGCCGCGGTCCGTCCGGCCAAACTCATTTTAATGGCTGTTTGGAGAGTGGTCCCGCGGGCACGGCCCGCTCAGCTCGTGCCTGCCACGGGGGCTCTGGGGGCCATCCTCCCTCCTGCTGCTGCCCCCGCTGCCCCCGCTGCCCCTGCTGCCCCCGCTGCCCCCGCTGCCCCCGCTGCCCCCGCGGCCCCCGCTCGCCCGCCGCTCGCCCCGCGAGTCTGACGAGTCCAAATTAGGGTATCAGGTGGCGGATCTCGGGATGAACCGCGCTGGCGGAGGGGCCTCTGAGAAGTCGTGTCGCGGCCGGACGTGGAGGGGGGGGGGGGCGTCGCGTCGGCACGGCGCACGGCACGATAGATTTCACTTTGGCCTGACTTGCTCACCGTCGGGGCGAGGGGGCTTAGGATCGGGTGACCTCTCCGGCAGGCTCAGCGCTCGCTGGAGACGACGTTACAGAGCCCATCGGCTGCGACCACGCCGTCCTCGGTGACCCCGGCAGCGCGCCGTCGCGGGGACGCCGATAAAAGACAGTGCCTGCTTCCGGCCCACTGGCCGAGCAGCACAGCAGCTGCGCTCGCGGCTGGCCCGTGCCGTGCCGCCCCGCCCCTCGAGGCCTCCCGGCCGTCGGCGGGGAGGTGTTTATTGGATGTCAGGGCTGCCCGCCACGCCAAGGGCCACGCCAAGGGCCACGCGCAGTGGGCCAGAAGACCGGTACAGCCGGCGAAAAACCTAGACGTGTGTCGAGGTCCAGGGTTGCTAAACAAGACTCGCTAAACAGGACTTGAACCGAACGTGTGACCCCTCCAATGGATTCCTCGTCCAGAGGCCACACTGTCCGACGTCCTGCACGCGGGCCAGGCCGATCAGAGCCCGCTTTGTATGGACCGCTGCGATCGCCTCGACACGCATTGGACGTGACAGCCCGCCCCCCGACCTGCCGTCGGCTGGAAATATCGACACATTATTTTTTATCGGCCGGCAGCCCACCAGCGGCAGCTCACCCGCCGCGCTTACCATAGCCACACAGTCTCTCTCTCTCTCTCTCTCTCTCTCTCTCTCTCTCTCTCTCTCTCTCTCTCTCTCTCTCTCTCTCTCTCTCTCTCTCTCTCTCACACACAAACACACGCCTACGCGGTCGGGCGGAACATGTCGAAAATTCGCGACCAGCAATCATCTTCTTCAAAGGGGCTGCTGCGGCGGCAGAGGCGCGCGGTGCACGCAGCGGGGAAGAAATATATGACCGCGAATAGCAAGCAAAATAAATTGAATACATACTAAAAAGAAAAAAAAAGCCGCATGTATTGAAAAGAGCGGAGATTCCGATTGACGTTCCCCTCTTTCTACCCGTGTAGACTCGTTAGTTACACAGCGTACGTACACGTGCAGGTACCCGCACACACACACACACGCGCGCGCACTGCTACCTCACCCACACACCTGCAGCCGCCGCAATAATAGGAGTGGGGCGGCACGTCTCATGCGTCGGCTTTGTGCGGGGCATTACAGGCACGTTAGGGCGGCGTCATAAAACAAGCCGCGCGGCCCTTTCATACAGCAGCACACACCGCAGCGCTGTTGCCGCTCGTGCGTGCGATCGCGTGTGATTCCACCGCGCCAGCTTTCTTCGTGCTTGGCGGCGTGCAGCGCCGCGGACACGTCCCGCCGCTTGCCGCTGCCCGCGCGCCATCGCTTCTATTCCGGCTAAATGCCCCCGGAGCCACGCGCACTCAGCGCCCGGGCAGCGCCCGCGTATAGCGCCCACGTAGCGGCTGTCGCGGCCACACAGCCACGCCGCGGCCGCCGCCACCAGGGACTTGACGGCGAGCAGCACAGCATGGCGCGCGGGCCGCGGCGGCTTGTTGTTCCGCACCCCGAGCTGTCACCGCGACCACGGCACGGCACGGCACGCCACGGCACGTCGGGGAAGGCGAGCCTCGCTCTTTTATAATGGAGAGTGGCGAGGTCAGGGCCGCATTAGCCGGGCCAGGGATAAAGTGGGGGAGAGGCGAGTCGCCCGGGCTGCTCGATGGCGAGCAATCCATTGGTGGGACACACGTTCAGTTCGAGTCCTGTTTAATGACGCCGGAGCTCAAAACGCATCTTCGACCGCCTGCGCTGATCTGCTGGCCCACTGTGTGCCAGGTCCGGCGGGCGTCTCTTTGGTCTTTCCGTTTCCTATTGCTCGCCCCTATCGCGCCCATCGCCCCCCTTCTCCCCCTTCCCGTCCGCGTCTTTAGACGACCGGGACTCTGAATGAGGGGCGCCCGGCGGTCGGGCAGAAAATTGCAGAAATGTGTTTTCCTCGAGATGAGGGGGACTCTGGTCGTGTTGTGCTCTGTGTCTGTCTGCAGTCTGGGCCCCAACAGCTGCCGCCCCTTGTTCGTGGCATGCAGCAGACGCCACCGCGGGCTACTCGCAGTGCTGCTGCGATTCCTACTTGTTTGTCTGTCCATGTTTCATGCGCACTTCGGACTTGGCTGCAACACAGCACAGCACCCCCCCCCCCACACACACACCCACGCACACACACACCCACACACACACACTCATCGCAGAGGCACTGATGCGAGGGAAGCCAACGCAGGTACAATCTTGTTGTGGGATAGTTTCCGGAGAAACACTGAAAATTGAAGGGTAAGAATTGTGACCAAATCTTTGAGAGAAATATTACTCACCATCTCGTGGTTAAGAATGAAAATTCTCAGTGGTGAGAATGTCGTACCATACGCGGGTAAGAATTATTTTCTGTCGCCCTAGGGTGGCTTAATCTCTCACCATTGAGTTTTCAGTGAACTCAGCGTGCGGCCGCGAGCCACAGCAAACTTTTTGATCTTATTACCAAACTTATTTATACATTTATTTACGAAACTCTTTGCCGGTACGCGTGGCCTAACAGCTGCAGAGAGAGAGAGGAGGGGGAATTGCCCTATCTCTACTTCTACGCAAGGTGCAAAGGCGCTACCTCTCCCCGCCCCCTCTCTAACCCCCGCCCTGCCTTCGATCGCGCTATGACGCACGCCGGCGGCCCGGCCCGGCACGGCTACCTCTGGCCGCGCAAAAATTACTTGTTTACACGGAAGCTCTCTCGGTGTCGCCACGCCGTCTGCGCCGTCCTGGTGCCCCTCCTCTTTGTTTCTCTGGGCGCTCCTCTCCTGCCCCTCTCCCGGCCACCGCGGACACCGTGGCAAGGAGGAGGACCTTGAAGGAGCGGGGGTGGGCCGCCGGGAGCTTGGGGTGGACCGGGCGGCTCGCGGCGTAGGGGACACCTGAGACTCGGGGAGAGAGCGACACCGGGCAGACCAAGTAGCGCGGCGCTGCTGCAGACAAGCCCGGCACACAGTCTGCCAGGCCAGAAGACCGGTGGAGGCGGTCTAAATCCTGCTTTTGAGCTCCAGAGTCGCTATATGGGACTCGAACCGACCGTGTGACCCCACCAATGGATTCCCCCTAGCGGAGCCTCGAGGCTCTCAGAACCAATTTCGCTCTGCTAAAACTCAAGCGGAAAGGGCTTATTTCCCGGAGACCATGTTGAGACACGGCACGCCGCGGCACGGCGCTGCTTCCGATGGATCCCATCGCGCTCCGGGCACATATTCAGGTTCCGGCGTCGCGACCCCACCCTGCTCTCTCCCGGTAAACAGTTTACCTCCAAAATAAACCAAACCGGCCGAACCGAAGGACCGAAGGCATCGCGCGCGGAGCGGGCTACAGTGGGCTAGAAGACCGTAGAGGCAGCCGGAACTCTTGGACGCGTTTTGAGCTCCAGAGCCGCTAAATGGGACTCGAACCGAACGTTCGACGCCACCGATGGACTCCTCGTTCAGAGAGCAATCAATTGGTCGGGTCACACGTTCGGT
Organism: Stenchaetothrips biformis; assembly: GCA_030522485.1. Taxonomy (NCBI): domain Eukaryota; kingdom Metazoa; phylum Arthropoda; class Insecta; order Thysanoptera; family Thripidae; genus Stenchaetothrips; species Stenchaetothrips biformis. Next base: position 4,576,794 of record CM060090.1, on the reverse strand, counting down.
TCGAGTCCCATTTAGCGACTCTGGAGCGCCAAGCTTGACCGCCTCCACCGGTCCTCTAGCCCACTGTGCGGGCGGGCCAACGCTGCAGCGACGGTTCGAAGGCCAGGCAGGCAGGCAGGCAGGCCAGGCCTTCATGGAAGGACAAACATCCCCTGTGTGCCGAGTGGAAGGAGCAGCCGGCTCCGCGGGGAGCGAAGGCAGCCATGAAGCAAGCGGCGCGCCCGGCCTGGAGGCGAAGCCGCAGAGAAGGTCAGGTCGGCGGGCTCATCATTCTCCGGCTCAAGAGGACGCCATTTAGTTGCCCCGAAAAGAAAATAATCAAGTTGAAAGGTTGGGACTCGCGGCCAAAAATTAAGGAGCCGGAACGCCACCGCACCCGCCGGGAGTTGAACCCGCGCCGCCGAAGGTCTCCGCCGTGCCCGCTATGACGAGAAGCACGCAGCGGCAGTGCTACGCTAAGGTCCTCGCAAGAGGGAGAGAGAGAGACGGCGGGGCGGCGCTAGGCACGATTTATCCATAGCCTGCCGCCGAGTCCGCCCGCAAGGCCGCAACCCATTTTTGTTTGACAAAAGTCTCGCGCCGCGCTGCTGTATTGGAAGATTTGTCACAGCCGATGAGTTTCGGAGTTGCAGTGCGGGAAGCCTCCACATTGGCGGCCGCGGAGGCCTTGGAGCGGTTCGTGTCGCAGGAACACCATGAAATATGACCCCTTTGAATGCTGCAATGGCGATGGCTCCCATTCGCCGCACCACCAATGTCTCTCTCGCACTCATGCGCTGTCCTGTGGGAGTGCGAGAGAGACAGCCCGACAACAAGCTCGACGCTCTGCCAATAAGCGCCCTGCCAATACCGCGGCCTTGTCGTCGGACAGTGCCGCGCAAAGCGAGCAACTCTCGGCACTGATTTCGAGCCGAGTTATTCACTTATTCAACAGTAATGGCCTCGCTGCCCGTGTTTGGCCGCCCGTGTGTGAGTGCGACCGTGTTGCTGGCCTCCACGCAAGGGACTGGGACTTAATTAAAACCCATGTCGGAACTTAGGTCCGGGCGCTTGGACCGCGTGTGTACGACGGTTGTTCACACCCAGGCACTCTTCCAATACCCTGCGGGTGTTTCCCAGACCGGAAATAACAGCACTGCTCCACATACAGGGTGAAAAAAAAGGGGACAACGTGCTATATAAATAATTACTTTATTTATCGTAACTAAACATTCAAACTTCCGTCTTTGTAAAACAAAAGCATCAATCACAATAATTCGTACAAATTCGTCACAGTCGCAACACTATTTACCTGGAGATAGGGACAGAATAAATTAAATAAGTTAGTTTCCGAACCCTATCGTAATACAAATTCTTTGGACAATAACCAGCCCCTATACCGTCAGGAAAAAAAATTCACGAAGTGTTGATTCCCCTCAAGAACTTGCAGTTTTCGACAGCAAGGTCGTTTAATTATTTTTTTTTTAACATTTGTACATGTTTGATTTATGTTCTAAACAAAAAAAAGAGTGGCGATTTTACAACAAAAAAGCAGTCTTATACTGCGATAATTTTACAGCAGTTTTTACAGTATTCCGTAATCACAATTTAGGTATTACATTTTAAGTATATATTTATGATTGGTGACAGTTTGGGGCAGGACATTTAGACTAGATCGCTCATTTACAGCCGTTAAATAGTTACTATAGTTTAAAGGAGGCGCGCACATCCGCATTTAGGCCATTTTAAAATTAAAAGATCGCAACGAAGAGAAGTCGTCTTTCCTAGTCACTAGAAAAAGGAACTAAGGGGTCATCCACATATTACGTAATCACCTACGAGGGAAGGAGGGGGAGGAAGACGCTTTGATCACGTCCTATGCTGAATGCATGCAAGGTAAGGCTGGGAAATGATAACATCGGGGAGGGAGGTCGGTCAGCAATTCTCCAGGTCGTGATTACGTGATGTGTGGACAACCCCCAAGAAGGGCGTTTGTGTCGGAATAGAAACCCTTCCGACTCCTGTACTGCGTGGAGGGCGCCCGGGGCGAGGCTGCTGCGACGGCCGCGCGCCAAAGCCAAGTGCCAGTGTTTGACTTCCAGGGATTGATTCGCAGCCACTCTGGTTGAATACAAGCTGCCCGCCGCCCCGCGCTCCCCTCGCATCTGTGAACGTCACCGAAGAGGAAGAAGAAAGGGGGGGGGGCGAAGCCGGCAGCGCCGCCGCAGGCCCTGGCCGGGCTGTTTGGATGCGGTTCACGCTGAGGCCGGGCTGGCCGGGCCGGACGGACACAAAGCCCTGCGCCGAGGCTAGCCGAGGCCCGCCGGCAGACGAGCGCGCGCCGAGGCCGCGGCCCGCCTCCAGACTGTACCTCGCGCTGAGCAGGACGAGGCCGCAACGCGGCGTGAGGCGGCCGGGGGAGGGGGACCAATTTTCGGCAGGCCTGCTTCACCGCATTGCGTAAAAAAGAGGGTAAAAAAGCGCGCCAAAGTGGTGTTCGCGAAGCAGCCCGTGGCGGCGTGGCTGTTTGGATATGAATGGCATGATAATTTAATGTCCACATCATCAACTTTATTTGGCCAGGGACGCGCCGCACTCTCCGGACGCGGCGCACGCGGAGCGGAGCGCCAAGGTGCAGCAGCCGGGATTAGTTTCGACAGGGACGTCAACTTTTATTATTATTATCATCGGCGTGCGATTTTTTTTGTGAGCCGTTGCTTCGGAACAATTTTATGCGCAAGCGGGAGGGAGTTTAGGAGGGAAGCCCCGTGAGGGGCTGTTCATTTAAATGCAAGCTCCTGAGAGGTACACAACACACTCCACACTGGGTGGCGAGCCTCGTGCAAAACTACACGTCTTGCTACTTAGTAAATGGGTAGAAAAAAATATATTTAACAAGGTGGATGGCCTTTGAGGCACGCCGAGGAGCATGCCATCGCCAGATTAGGGAAAAGAGGATACAAGAGGAGGAAAATACAAAATGGGAAAAAGGAGTAAAATTCGACTCTGAACAGTCCAGGAAACAACAACCTGTTCGGTTTCTGAGCGTGAAAGAGTGAGAGAAAGAGACATTCCTTGTAAAAATATACTTTTGTCGAGATTTTTGGCTGCGACCAACCAAAGAGGTTGTTGTGTTTTTAGATTAATCTTTAAACGTAACGTGTTCTCCCATGGAGCGACAACAGCATAACGCCTCACTGACTTGCTGGGTCCGGGCACAAGCAACGAAGGCATCTTGGACAATTCCAACGACCTGCTGCATTCAAGCTAAGCCAAAGGCGCCCGGGTGGCCCGCGGCGAGGACGGCTGCCAAGTGTTCCAAACAATTACAAAAAAAAATTACAAGAAAAAAAAAGAGACAATTGGTACGGCAGCGCCCTTGCCGCCAGCCGCCGCGGCCTAGGCAGCATGCGAGTGACGGTAGGCACGCACGTGGCATTCTCATGATTAATTTGGCTCTAATGACTAAAACAGCTGCTGCTTCACCGTCTCTGCTAGCGACGTAGGTCTCACGAATCTCACGCCTATACTATCGGCTGTTGAACTACTCATAAAAAAAATATAGGCAAAATCTACCCACTTAACTGTCACAAAAAGAATTGGCAAAAAAAATAAAAAAAATTGGCGAAAAGAAAGAACCAAAAAAACAATCCAAACTTCCCAGGGTGGATGTGGCGATTGTCTCACATGACGCCATTACCTCATAAACGTGGCGCTTGGGACTCTACTCTGTGATACTATTTGATTCAAGGTGTGTGCACTGAACACCCCCGAGTGGCCTCTCTGCTGGAACCATCTACTTCAAGGTTATGTGCTGGCTGAGTACCCATAATGCCGCCAAAATGGCTGCAGCTGCCCTCCGCGCCCTTCAGTTCTCGTACGCGGCCGCCGCCCCTCCGTCCCCGCAGGCCCGTCAAAGTTTCCACGCCATGGGTTTCAATGGGCGGCGAGAGTTGACCAGACCACCAGAAAGGAGAAAAGGGGGGGGAGGCGCCAACGTGCCGAGGCAGCCATTTTGCTATTGTCCGGGCGCACGCCTTCCGGAAGGGTTTGTTGGAAAGCTGCCGTCTAAGACCCGAGGATCACTTTTTATTTTATTTTTTGGAGGAATGGGCAAGCATCTATAAGCACTCAGCTTCTTCATCTACTTTTAGTAACTCGTCAAAAGGTGCAATGGAGTGGTGTGCTGCTATGTCAGCGACTCGGCCGTGCGGCGGGACTTGTCCCTGGCCGCCCCCAGCGAGTCGCCGCCAGAACTGGTCAATGAGCAATACTTGAGTCTGGAAGACGCATCTACTTTCGTCAGGAAGACTACATGTGGAGTATCGGGGAGCTCGGCGGGAAAGAGCCAGTCCAGTCAACATAACATACACACTGTCGTCTTCCACCCGACACTGGACTGACGGCTCTCCCCGCCCAGCTCCCACTACAAATCGCGTAACTACAAAGCACTCCACAACACCGGAGGGAACTAATGGAGTCCACATTTACAAATCCGTCCCCCACCAGAAGATGATCCAATCGTAATTTTCTTCTGAATTTCTTCTTACTTCTTGGCATATAAAAAAAATAAATACCTAGCTATGTATTTACAAATCATAAACAGAGTGCCCGTGGTTTCTTCGTGGTTGCTTCGTCGGTTCGACGGCGCCGGCAGTCCGTGGTGGAGTGTGCCAAAGTGTCCCGGCTGTGCCAAGTCTACACGCTGAGGGGGTGTGCTCGTGCGCTCCGCAGAGCTGGTGGCACTACACTGTGCTGCGGCACGCGCGACGCCCCGCCGTCGAACCGACTCTCTTCTTCCCGGACGACGCCGTCGACCGCCAGGGCTGTCTCGATCTCGGCCCGGGCGTCGACGCGTGCTGCGGTGCGAGGCCTCGGCGGCGACGGCCTCGGCCAAGCCAAGCCGGAGGGGCTTGCAGCGGTGGAGGCCTAGTACCTCTGCTGCTGGCTGCTGGAGTCGCTGAGTGACCGGGCTCCCCTGGACGCGGGGGTCAGGGTCCGCGGCGACCTCTGCGCCGAGGACGTGGCCGTCGGCGTGGAGGCCTGCGGCTGCGCGGGGCCGCCGAGGATGGCGACGGCCTGCGCGGGGAAGCCCGGCTGGGAGAACACGTCCCACCGCTACGAGTTGAGCGACAGCGGCTGCGCGAACACGCCGTCCTCGTGGGACGTGTAGAGCGCCACGGGGTGGCACGACATGGACAGGCTGCTCTCTTGCTGCGCCCGCTTCGCGCCCTGGGACAAACATCACAGGTTCAAACCTCCTCCGCGCCGCCGAACAGTGGGCAAGACCGATGGAGGCGGTCAAAATCCAAGACGGTTTGTGAGCTCCACATTCGCAAAATGGGAGCTCAAAACGCGTCTAGACTTTTGGCCGCCTGGTCCACTGTGCGCCGACTCACTCTCGCTAGTGACTCGCACACGACGCACCTGTCGGATCTTGGTGTACGAGAGCGTGGCGATGAGGATGAGGAAGACGACGCAGCCCATGCAGGAGCCCACGATGAGGCCCAGGCGGCGCGTGAGGAAGGAGCCAGTGGAGGCGCCGGTGGGGTCGCCGCCGTCCAGGGTGCGCACCTCGGCGCAGCGCGACGTCTGCGAGTCCACCAGCTGCAGCGCGCTCGCACTGCGGCCCTCCACCCGGCCGTCCGGCGCGTCCCCGTCGCTGCGGCAACAACGCTACAGTCAGTCTCCGCCGCACTCACTCAGCAAGCAGGGCCGCGAGCCAGACGAAACGACTCGGCGGAGCAGCAGTCCCTACTCACGTACCTGACGATCCTCGTGGCGTTGGACGTGGCCGCGTCGGGGGTGGCGGCGGGGGCGGCGGGGTCCGAGGCCCAGCCGGCCACGGCCAGCACGCAGATGAGGTAGCGCGTGTTGGGGTCCAGCGCGCTGAGGCGCGTGCTGCGGGCCTCCCTGCCCAGCATCCGGCCGCGCACCTGCAACACGCCGTCCGTCAGTGCACGTCCACGCCGGCAGGGCACGCGCTCGTCGCCAGGGCTGGCAGCGAAGGACCCACGCCAGGGAATGCTGGGCGCGCAGGTCCATATTGGGAGTGCGAGGCGAGGCGGACGTGGACACGCCACGGCCTACATAATTCCCCTGACCCACAAGGCCGCCCTGGGCCGCCCTGGGCCGCCCGGCCAGCTCTCATTTCCGCGGCGCAAAGGCGCTCCGCAAAGGCCCCTCCCTCCCACCCTCCCCGCCCCGGGCCGCATTCCGGCTGTGCCGCACTAATGATTGGCGCGCCCCGCCCCGCCCCGCCCCGCCCCGCCTCATATGGACCCCGGGGCGGGACGGCATTCCTGGAAGGGGTCGCCAAAGGTGGGCACGCGAACGGTGCCCTGAAATTCAAAACACAAATTACTATCCCGCCCCGACCTGGAGGCTGGTTCCGAAACAGTGCGCGTTCGAGTGCACGGAGCTCGCTGTCTGTCTCTCTCGCACTCACTGGGTGGGTACTCGGTCCCGTGGGGGTGCGAGGAACACAGACAGAGCGAGGCAGTGTTCGGAATGCGACTTCCCCCGGCCGGCCGGAAGCGCGGATGATGAGAACGGCGACGGGCGGGCGGTGTTCGCGCGCGGTCCGACTGAGTGCCGCGGATTAGGCGCCGCCGCTTGGCCGCCGCGTCGCTGGAGGAGGCGAAGAAAGGAGGACGGCGACGACCCGCCGCACAGTGGGCCGGCCAAATAATTACCGAGACATGCCGGGCTGGCAGGGCGGCCAATGGATGGCCCGGATTACGGCGCACGGAAACTGGAGCCGGGGATTAAATGCGGGCGAACCCGGAGGAGTGGCGCGGCGCTGCTGCGAGGCGCCAGGGGACGGCGCGCGCGCTCAAGCTGAACGTCATGGCGTCCCTCCAGGACCTGCCCGACCGCCCACCTGCAGTGCCGTTTGCCTTTATCCAGGAAGTGCCGCTCCGCGCGCTCCGCTGTACGTGACGGGCTGGCGGGGTCGTTCCTAGACCAACAGCGGCTCCAGTCGTCGTCGGTCGGTCGTGGCCACTCGACCTTTGACCCTCTCTGCCGTTTCGGCGACGCGCGTGCCCGTAGCACAGTGGGCCAGCCAGCCCTGCCGCGAGACCTTTGACGGCGCGGCCCTGCGGGCGGGCCGCAGGGGGCCGGGGGGCTTTGTGCTTCAATAATGCTCATCGCGATGTCGGATCACTGCCCCGCGGGCCGGCTTTACAGCGGCAAATTAATCCTCCGCCCCGAGCCATCCTCTGGGGCTTTCCAGGTGCTCAGCTCGCCCCAGATGATGCGGCTCGGCACGCCAGCAGACTTTGCAGACGGTTCACTTCCAGCCCGCCGGGGGCAGCCTGCTCGGGCCGCGCCCCAGAGTGGCTGGCCCGACGCAGCAGCGAGGAATCGCAATGGTGTCCATCATGTTGACGCGCTGGGCTGGTGTTTCCCACCGCCGCCGCGGAGCGCTGTGGTAACGGCCCCGCATCACCGCCCCGCCAGGCCGCCGGCCCACAGTGGGTCAGAAGACCGTTGAGGCGGCCAAAATCCCGGAGGCGTTTTGAGCTCCAGAGTCGCTAAATGGGGCTCGAATCGAACGTGTGACCCCACCAATGGATTGCTCTGCGAACGAGGAAGCCATTGGTGGGGTCACACGTTCGATTCGAGCCCCATTTAGCGACTCTGGAGCTCAAAACACATGTATAATTTTGGCCGCCTCAACGGTCTTCTGACCCACTGTGGGCCGCGTGCGCGCGTTCTCACACGGGCCGTGTGTGCGAGTTTGCGCGTGAGTGTGTGCTTAGTAATATTCGCCGGTAAAGCGCCTCCGAAGTAAATACGCTGCGCAAACCCCTCCCCTCCCCTAAATCCCTCGGCCGCCCGTGCCGCCCGTGCCGCCCTTGCCGCGACAGACAACGACGGCGGAGTCGTAGAGCCGCGCGCCGACGTGTGGACAAACATGGGGAGACCGCCGCCGGCAACAACAACAACAAGCCAGGGCCGTCACGGGAAGGCGCAGGGCGAAACAACAACAACAACGAAAAACCGCTACTGCCGACACGGTCAATGATCATCGCACGAATGAATATGCTCGGCTGGAAGAGACTTGCCCCCCACCGCAACACGGTGGGCCAGAAGACCGGTGGAGGCGGTCAAAGTCCCGGACGCGTTTTGATCTCCAGAGTCGCTTAACAGGACTCGAACCTTCCGTGTGACCTCACCTATGGATTCCTCGTTCGGAGAGCAATCCATTAGTGGGGTCACACGTTCGGTTCGAGTCCCATCTAGAGACTCTGGAGCTCAAAACGCGTTTGGGATTTTGACCGCCTGAGACCTAAAAGCGCTGATGATGATGATGATGATGATGACCGGTCTTCTGGCCCACTGTGCGCCGCCGCAACTTGTTCCACTCGGCCGCCTCCAAGGCGGCCTCCCGATGTAATGAGGGTGGCGGGGCGAGGCGCGGTGCGCGTGGTGATCCATATACATGAACATGACCGTGCTTTTAGCGGCTGCCACGCCCCGCCCCGCGCCGCGCCGCGCCAACCTCCGCGGCGACCCCCCGTCTCGTTGGGGGCGCGCCAAGCCGAGGGGCGGGGCGGGGCGGGGCGGGGCGGCGGCATGAGCGGTGGAGCGGCAGCAGCCAAGACGCGCGTCGGGGCATTCCCTACATGCGCATTATACATTCGGCGTGCCAGCAAGCCGGCGGGGCGGGGCGGGGTGCGACGGGGCGGGGCGGGGTGCGGTGGGGTGGGGCGGGGCGCAGCAGAGGCCGTTCCTTGATGGCCGAGGTGGCAAGTGTGCGCGCCGGGCCTGCTCAGAATATTTTTCATGAAAGAAAAACATCCTTTGAGGTCACAGTTTTCAATATTTTTTTCTCTTTTTTTTGACGCTAAAAAAAAAAGCAGATAACAAATTGAAAGTGCAGCAGACTCACCCACACCCCTTTTATGTGGATAACGATGTCACGGCCCCATCCCCTTCGAGGGCTGCGCCCCCCCCCCCCCTCGCGGTGCTGGCCGTCGCCTCGCTCGGCTGGGTGTGAATGACATGAAGGGAAAACAAGGTCGTCGTCAACCTCGTCGAGGACGCTGCCCGGCCTTGCCTCGGACCATGTTCTGACCGCAGCGCCCGCCCCGCCCCACCCCGCCCCGCCCCGCCCCGCCCCACCCCGCCCCGCCCAATTCACTGCAGTACAACCCCAGCGGTGGGCGGCCAGCCGACAGCCAGCCGACAGCCAGCCAGCTGACAGACACCCGCTCGCATTCCCTGCCCGACTTGGACGAGCAAACTGCAACCAGAATGTTTACGCGAAAATGGAACGTACAATACCACGCCTCGATCGTTTTCAACGGTGACCGCACCAATCGATTGGAGAGCAATCCGTTGGTGGGGTCACACGTTCCATTCGAGTCCCTTTTGGCGACTCTGGAGCTCAAAACGCGTCAAAACGCATCTAGAATTGAGGCCGCCTCAACGGTCTCCTGGCCCACTGTGCGGCGTGCCCCTGCGCACCGCCTCCGGCCCCCGGGCGCGGACCAAAGGGAAGAAGGACTTAATGAAATGCCGGCAGCGAGGCAGGAGTGCGATGCTGGAGGGGGAGGGGGAGGGGGTGGGGGAGGCGGTGACCGTGACGCGTAAGACTACCCCGCCCCGATAAGCCGCACAGTAGCAGGTAGGGAAGCGCCGAGTAGTTTCCGGGGGATGGAACGGGGTCGAGCCCCCGAGGGGGCAACATGGGCGGAGCACAGGGCACAGTGAGCCAGAGGATCGGCGCACGCGGCCAAAACTCTAGAGGCGCGAGTTTTGAGCTCCAGAGTCGCTGAACACTCGTACGCCAGCTGGCGGCGACGGCAGCACCGACGCACCGCCATCGCAGCGCGTCACAGGTGCGGCGGGGTGGGGTGGGGCGGGGCGGGGCGGGGCAGGTCAGGCGGACACCTCCCAGGAGAAGGACACGCCTGTAATACCTACGCCATGGCCAACCAGCCAGGGCCGCACGGACACCGTAGATAAACAGATTTATGGGGGATTTGCCTCCCTCTCCCTCGTGGCTCGCGAGCTCGTATGCAAAGTGACCTGCCAGGCGGCCGGTCTCAGGGCGCTACGTCCGTCCGGGCGAGCCGGCCTCAGTCTGCACAGTGGGCCACACGATGGCGCAGGCGGCCTAAACTCTAGACGCGAGTCGGTAGACGGTACCCGAACCTAACGTGTGACCCCACCAATCGATTCCTCGTTCGCAGGGCAATCTATTGGTGGGGTTACACGTTCGGTTTGAGTCCCATTTAGCAACTCTGGAGCTCAAAAACACGTCTAGAGTTTTGGCCGCCTGCGCGATCTTCTGGCCCACTGTGCCACGCACTCGGGGCAGGCCTCGAACGAGGCCTCCATGCCGCCGGACGGACGGACGGGCCCTCGGGAGCCACGCCCCCGCCTCGGCCGCGCCCCCGCACTGCCAGCCGATTGACTTTAAGGGGCATTAGCAAATTCTCGCAGCCCTGACCGTCCCTAAACGACGGGGTGTGGTCGGCTGCCAGCGCCGGCCTAGGGGGCGGGGCGGGGCGGGGCGGGGCGGGGCGACTCTGGCCCCAAACGAGGTTCTAGTTGTTACAAGTTGCAGATACCGGGCGAGACGTGGACAGACTCAAAGCGGCGGGGACACAGCCAGTAGACTGATACGTGACGCAGGTCTCTCTCTCTCGCACTCACGGAGCACTGCTTCGCGGCGCGAGAGAGACAGAGCGGAGGGCCACCGTGCTGAATCGCTCTCCCTCTCTCCAGCCAGGCGGTGCCGTAACTCACAGCGGCCCTGAGAGCGGTTTTAAAATCCGCGCGCTTCTCCCTTTTCGTGGAATAAGTTGGTCCCACTTTACGCTGGGGTCGACGTCCGCTCCGAGGCGTCAGCGAGCTCATTCCGGGGGATCGGTTCGTCTCTGTCCCTCTCGCACCCCAATGCGACGCGCCCCATGAGTGTTCGGGAAGTGACTCACCTTGTCGTCGTGGTCCAGCTTGTGGTAGGCGACGCGGTAGCCGCGCAGTGGGCCCGTGGCGCCCTGCCACGACACGAGCACCGAGTCGGGCTGGATGTCCTGGATGGCGAGCGCCACCACCAGCTGCGCGCCGCAGAACTTGGGCGGCTGCAGGTCCAGGAACACGGCGCCGCGCAGCTCCTTGGGCGACTCGCAGCGCAGCTCCGGCTGCGACAGCTTCTGGTGGTCCTGGAACCACTGCCACAGCTCCCACTGCTGGCAGCCGCAGTGCAGCGGGTTGTCTGCCGGAAGACACAAGCATTGCTCGTCACTCGTCGGGCCGGCGACACACAGTGGGCCAGAGGACGGGCCGGCTCGGCTAGGCTCGGCTAGGCTTCGGCTCGTGCGGATACTCCGCGTGTGCGCTCCCAGCGCCACGTATAATTTGGTGCGACACCGCCATCAATTATGCCCCCTGACGTTCCGCCCCATTGATCAAGCGGGGGCCTTGTTTGTCCTCGCTGCGTGCTTTTGTTTTTGTTTTCCCAAGTCGTTTGTCTCATACCGCCTGCATCGCGAGGCCGGGCCCCTCAGGGCGCCCGGTAACGAAGTGACGACGGCTATCCAGGGCGGTCTCTCTCTCTCTCTCTCTCTCTCTCTCTCTCTCTCTCTCTCTCTCTCTCTCTGTGTCTCTCTCTCTCTCTCTCTCTCTCTCTCTCTCTCTCTCTCTCTCTCTCTCTCTCTCTCTGGAGATCCCCACACTCTCACTTGAGTGCGAGAGAGACATGGCCGCGCATGCGGTTCCCAACGTCCCCGCGTAATGGTCGTGGCCCCCAGACGGCGGTACACCACCGCCGCGCGTGCGTATTTGTCGATGCAGTCCCAGTGGGCCGCGAACCGCGCGCCGCGCCGGGGGACATGCATGCGGCGCGTCGCGGCCGTGCCTCGGCGTGCCCCGCCCCGGTGGTGCAGCGATCGATCATGTTGGCGTGCTGCATTCATCAGCAGCCACCGCACCCCGCCCCGCCCCGCCCCGCTGTGTAATCTGCCTGCATCCGTCGCGGCCCGGCCGTCCCCGCCGAGGCCCCTGTCATGCAAGTCGTCCCTGTCAACAGCCGCGCCCCGCTGCAGGCAACCCGGTGGAAGAGGGGTTGGGGGACACCTGCGCCTAGAGCTCCTTGAGCGAGAGAGACAGCCAAAGCTGCGCCGGGAGCGAGAGAGACAGGCAACCCGACCCCGCCATGTCACGCAGTTTGTTCGGCGCGCCCCTCAAGGCCGGCGAGGCCGTCTCCAAACCGGCGGCGGCCCGTAATCGGGATTCGGACTTGTGATAAGGGCAGTCAGTGCGCGGCGAAAAATGCAAATAATTTGTAGCCGGCGAGGTCGCGCGGCCACGAAGCGGCGCCCGGGAAGGCAAGGAGAGAAATCGGTCCGGGGCGGGGCGGCTGGGCCGCGCTGATACAGTCAGTGATCGAATCCCGCGGGTTACAAATGGCGGAAAGTTTG